>JAUTBQ010184637.1:0-10740 GCA_032361185.1 Lepetodrilus ovalis | reverse complement strand
GACGAATGGATCCAAGTTGTAATTATTTCTTATGCAAATATAAAGCTGGCATGTTTTTAGAATACCAGGTATATTATTCATAGTATACATGGTATATGAAGTGCTTTAAAAATTTCAACCAATCTCTGGCTTGCAAATCCACTTTTTTCGGAGCCCAATCTTATGTATGTTCGACTGGCGTACCACTACTTCCACTAATTGGTAGAGTATTACCTGTAAGGCTGGGGGTATGACATGGACCCCAAATTCAGCGTTATATTGAGGGGACACAGTACTTGACACTAAATCAGTTAGCCTACTGGTAATGCTAAGGACCATCATAAAAGAGTTGAATGGAAAGAAAGGGGATATCAATCATGCGCACATACATGTATATCATGGTATATATAGTGTCCCCTCGATATAACACATGGTACCAAGAATGTCATGGACCCCAAATTCAGTGTTATATCAAGGGGACACTATATCTACAACAAATGTATTCTTTAACACAGCCATGAATTATAGCTGTAGCAAATGTATATAGTTTTAACATAGCCATGAATTATAGCTACAGCAAATGTAGTTGCTTAGCCTAACTACGAAATGGAGAGAGAGAGGAGAGAGAGAGAAAAACGTATTTCCTTGGCAGTGTTCGAAATTACCGCTGGAAACTTACTAGCCCGAATAATGATATAAATTACAAATATTTACAAAAAAAACACACCACTAATTTCTACTGGTTCTTAGGATACCTTTAGCATTAGGAGAAATGGCCGGGCCAGCGGACCAGTGGTAATTTCGAACACTGTTCCTTGGATTTATTGTCATCATCATACCTTTTGACAAGCAAAGTTGTCCTTGTTTAATTCCAGGGCCTTCTTGGCATACTCGAATGCTTCGTACACACAGACTTTCCTCTGGTTCTTGTCCTGCAACCCCAGCAACTTGCCCTTGTCGCAGGTCGCGCGAGCCAGTCGCCACTGAACGCCATCATTCTCAACGTCTTTGAACTGAACTAGGTAATTGTACAACTCCACTGGATCGTTCAGGTCATAAAGCCGGTCGGCTTCCAAGAAAATGGACTGAAGTTTGGTCTCGTACGATTCAACTTTGGGAGACTCTGTAATGTTTGAAAGGATTGGACATTATAATCTGTGAGAATGTCCAATCACCTAGAGGGTTGGATGTTTGCTGGGAGCATCCTTAAAAGCTCCTAAAACTAGTTCTGGGCAGATATTATCACATTGACATTTGACACGTGGTAGTCTAATCAAGTCAATAATAACAATAATAATGTGCCCATTTCTATTTCCCCAAATCCATGCATGATTAGACAGCCTTGGGGCCTAAAATCCTGCATGCTCCTGTATCATGTGTATGAAATAGCAAAGCTTTAACACTCTCCATGCTGCAGGCAACTGGAGATGCCCTAAAGAGCTGTGTTCGTGCATAATCCAGCAGGGAGAGGGTTAAAGCAATTACAAACTGCACCATTGTTTAAGGTTGGAGCTATATATTATATTTATTATGGTTATAGTTTCCTATAATATAAATTAATATATAGGAGAGTCCTGCTTTCCTGTAGAATTAAACTAGTCCTTCAAACACCGGGCTAAATCCAACTTGCAACTGTAGATCTCATAAAGTAAGAAGAAGAAAAGTTACAAATGTGGAATGATCAGATAACCCTTCACTGACCCTTTGGGTCAACTAGGATTAGATTTTCACCAGCATTGGAAATAATCACCTTTAATAGCCGTCTCGGTACTCTTAGTTCCTCCAAATCCAAAGCTTATTGCTTTAACTACTGCAAATCCTGGCATAAACACTACCAGAGCTTTCCCTGGTGAACTTTTCCTCTGAAAATGTCTGGTGCCCTGATTAGGACAGGCTGCCTTTCTCTATATGAATATAAAAGTTGATAGAAATTAATGCTGGAACATGTTGCACAAATCAATGGAAAAAAATGTTATTTACAAGACTCCAGACTAATATACTAGTATTGAGTTAAGCACAAAGGATTAGTTAGTGCAAGGTACAAAGGCACAAAAGACTATTTAAAAATAAATAGGTTGCCTGCATGTTGGGCATATGTTAGTCTAGAACCATGATTTAATAAATAAATCTACTGTCAATTCGACAATCTGATTGGTCCACATCATCCCAAATAATTGCATTCATTCTTCGATGAACTAAATTTTCTTAGGTGGCATTGTTACATCACGTATACAAGACGAAAGATCGTTGAAAATATTAATAAGCTGCTCCTAAAATGTTGAGTACATAGATATCATACATCATCATGTTAAAATTTTAATTAAATCTTTTTGTTGAGTAATATATTTATACAAATTGACTGTAATGTTTATTACCTTCATGATAGTTCATCGAGGTAGTAACATAAAGACAGATGTGAAAACTTTTGTATGAACTGCTTTGCAGCTTCATACAGTTTGCACATCATTTTTATATTCATACATTGATGACTAAAAAAAATGACAGTCAATCCTTAATTGAAAATGCATATAAATTATAATACTTAATAGATTAGAAACTTAATAAAGAAATAAGCAAGCCTAGATATTCTTCCATTCTTCCAACTCCAATACAAGCCTTCTTGATCCAAAAAATTATTAATGCTAATACATGTACTGAATTCTCAGATGAACTATCCTGCAAGCCAGGTGTCATACTGATAGGCCAAACTCAATAAATGGGCATGTGTGTTGGGTGCACTTAATTTAAGTAGTTCACTAGTGGACAGTTACCTAGTGACCTAGGCTGGACATTACGTCTGTCTCAAGTGTAACACTTATTCTAATAATTGTTAATGGAATGGGAAACTGATCTCATGAATGGAGATCTAAATCCATATAATGATCTCAATTGTCAGATATGAAAGATCAATAACAAAAGAATTAACTTTACCAAGTACATGGTTTAAGTATGCTTCACTCATTCCTATCAAAACTAACAAAACTTCTTCAGGTTTCCTCCAAGAATGAAGAATGATATAAATTAATGCTTAATTAGCAGTGCTCATTGAGCATATGTTAGATGATATGGTATTCTTGTAATAAAACATTATATTAATTATACATGTATACATAGGTATATATAGGATTAAGTTGCCTGGAATTATGAGTCCTAAGCACTTAGCCAAAGACTATCTACATTTTATAGCACACACTGCAACATTCTCCCATTCAAATCAGTGAAATAATTATTCCAGCCACTTTTACGTTACTGGGGAAGTTATTACAGAGCTGAGAGAACTACAGTACAGGAATATCAATGCAATGAATCCCTGTTCGGGCGCCATTTGTTACAGAACCATTATTGATAATTATTGTAAATATATAGTAAAAAGCAAAATGCCACACTGTTAATCTACTTTAATTTGTGTTACCATGGCTACTTTATATTTATAAGCACTTTGTTTGGGGTACTTTTAGAACCAGACGTAAAATCAGCTGATCCAGCTGTTGAATGAATATATCACCTCAGAAAATGCAGTGCGTTTCGGTAAATAAAACCAATGTCTTACCTTAACTTGTGTGCGACACGTTCTCCATAGTTTGGGAGAGTCGCCATCTAAAGATTGTCGCATGGTCCCATTAAATGATCGGACATATTCCCTAATAAACGGGAACACCTTCACATGAATTTCACGCACAGCGGCCATGTTGCCTGTGAATTGCTCCTCCGTTGGTTGAAGAGTGACGCTTCAGTAGCAGACGACATGCGGTAGGCTTATCATAATGACCATCATATTCTCCGCCTTTCTCACATCGTGGCAGATTAAACAAAGACAAGTGTCATCACATTCGGTGGCAGCTAGATTACTGGTACCATATTAGATCTAATGTATTAGCGTTCCTGATTTAGGATTTTCTTTCTTTCAGATAAGGCTATTCATGGCTGTTCATAATGATGCACGAAAGATACCGATCAATATTCTATTTGCAACCTAATTCACACTGGCACGTGTTCGTAAATTTTGATGGTGATAATCAGACTAATATTAATATATCGGTACGACAAAATAAAATAATTATGATCGATGTTGATTTCCACAGGCAGTTACAGTTACAGGGGCGGATCCAGACTTTCATTTTAGGGGAAGCTGAAAGTGTATTTTAGTGGTGGCTATAGTAATTTGAATTAATTCAGTCATTGACTAATTTAGGACTACTGCATTTTTATGATAATGTTTTAGTTATAATATCCTACACTTTTAACTATGTTTCATTTGCCGGAAGGTTGGTTGGTATCGTTGCAAAGTCCTGTGGTGTATTTTACTTCATGGTCGACCCTCAAAGAGGTACCCTCATTTACCATAATATTATGGTATTGTAAATTAAATGAAATGCTTCTTCTTAATAATTAATAATTTGTGGTTAGTACTTTTATTTTTTTCATTTTATGTTTTTAATTGTGCACATAATTTGAGAATGACTAATAGGCATCGTCACTCCCAAGAGATACTTATTATGTTCTCTCTTCAATATGCCTACTACCCTTGGTAAAAAATCGCGCAAACAGTCAACCAATCATTTTCCAGATTAAATCACCATACCAATCTATAATCCAATGAAATAGATGTTAACATTGTTCTATTTATAGCTCCTATAGACTGTTTGCCCTAGTAATAGATGTGTGCCAGGGGTAGTATTGAGGTGATAACGTAATAAGTAAACTACCTCTGAGGTGGATGGGATATATAGGTCGAGTTAACCTTATGGGTACCATTTTCTAAAGATCCACAGAACCTGGATGATTGAAAACTAGAAGGTAACGAATATAACTAACAATATAATTGATTAAATTACTACTTTACGTTCGCAGCGGGAATATTTCAACATAATTAACAACACAACTACTATACTATGTTAATAATAGAAACATTTTTAAATACCCTTCGATAAAAGGGTAACAAAAATATCTACAAATAAGTAGTTATTACTACATATTGGCCTGCTCGTCCGAAGACGTATCGAGGAATACAACTTTGCTACACTTGACAAATCGTTGTATAAAATTGAATGTATGGCGAAAATGTTCATCTGCATGCTATTGTAATAAACATGTATCTACCAATAGTTTTTAATTTATTATCAATATGCAATAAAATCGCACTTGAAATATTTCTTTGTAATTGTGATGATTTCGTTTTTGGAATGCCTTCGAAAGTTGTACAGATATAAATAAAATTTAATCATGAAAGTTAACAGTGGTGGGTTATTTCCCTTAGAAAAAATATTCTCACCGATGATGTAGGATTTACCTATAGTAACTACACCAAAATTAGAATCTACCAATTGTATCGATGGTTTTGCATACATGTGCAATGGCATGGCGCTTTGAAGATTGGATGGTAGGGAATACTGTACTACGCGAAAATATCTGTCTTTATGCTTATCGTGATTTTATGAGCTCGAACTTAATGCACCCGTAAAATAATATTTTGAATTGTATCTATTAATCATGAAGCTTGATTTATCTTATAAGTTGTATTTTAAATTGCAATTTAAGATTATTGTTAAGGGAACCTTCCTTGGTAATAATCATCAAGAAAGCATTAGGTAGACCTCAATTACGGGTCTAGTGCGTTGGCTGTCAGACATTTGTTTATTTTGGTACTATGTGACTCATTCTATGGATTGGTAGATTGTCTGAAGTTAAAATTGTTTAATGAAGCTGGACGTTGTTCTAAAGCTAATGATAAATACCGTTCTTTTCAGATTGGATTACATGACAGGAAATACATGTACAGTTTTTTATTCTTCAGAACTTATTTATTTATACCGGTAAAATCCATTGTGTCCATAAATGTATCGTACTATGGTCGACGTGTTTCATGAACGTTTCTCAATGTCCAAATACCTTTGCTTCCATGCAATAATAGTAGCTAAGCACAACCCATCTACCACAATGTCTAATATATAATATGTATAATAGCATTTTGATCATGAGTTGGAAATGAATTGGAATTATTACTTAACAATGAACGGGCAGTTCAATCGGGCCCCGTGGTTACGAAACCTGCATTTCATGTTCAGATACAATTTAGTATGGGGATTTATTTGTAAACAAAACTTTGAGTTGAGCCTGAAATCGTACTGAAAACATTTTGTAACTTCTGGACCAGATACGCATAGTCTACTATAAACTGCCTCTTTAGTGATCAGTCTTGAAGTGCAAGTATCTCTGATCTTGTACTTTCAGCTGGGTAGGTTATACCACGAATAATATATAGAATGTTCACAGTTTATGTTAGATCTAGTAGAAGACGACTGTGAAAATTCGATATATTATTTGTAGAGTTATTTTTACTATCTTACGTATTGTATTAAAATTTTACTAAATCAAATAATATTATTTAATATAAAAAAGTATATGTATTTTAGTAAAACAAATCATTGATAGCTTCGAGCTACTATCCAGTGGCAAGTGCTTGTGGTTTGACCATAGATTATATGCACAGACTTTCACTCTAGACGTTCCAGCATTAAGCATTATATTATTATTATTATTATTATTATTATTATTATTATTATTATTAGGGATAGGATCCACAAGTCTGCGAGTTTTCATTCTGTATTCATGCAGTCTGAATCACGGCTATGTTATTCTAAGTCGATTGCTTCTTATCGGGATTAATGCTGCAGTGATCATTTCAACGCAGCAGCTGTGCTCAGCGCAGTGACAGGTTCTGTCGGATATCGATGACGATATGCAGTGGTTCTGAGACCAAAAAAAGTAAGACAATAACCAGATGTTAGCAATGGTGGGAGTGAAGAGGGTGATTTAAAGTTTTACGGCGCTAACTCGAATATGTGGCATTAGTGACAACTAATCTCACGATTATTATATGGTATTTGGAGATGTAATTAGAGTTTGTCGAAGAAACTTGATTTTGTAATGACATTTGAATGGAGGAGGCATTGAAACACCGACATCCGTAAGTAAGCCTATACTGTCAAGCAATGCAACTACGGTTGCTGAATACAGTATTCTTAACCTTTATCCCTTATTTAGGGCATCTCCGGTTGCCTCCAGCATGAAGAGGGTTAAAACCACGAACCGTTGCAATGAGTGATACCCAACGATGTGACATATATTTTACAATCATTCGCATTTCGCAACGAATAAGACAAAGTGAGAATGAAAGATTAAATTGAATTGAAAATTAATTATACGTTATTCTCTGTATACAAGTAGAAAATAAGTATAGGAGATATAAAGTAGCCTGTATGGTGCTCTGATCAATATCTCTTACATGAATAAATAGCTCTCTGGTCGAAAATTAGTATAGCGTACTGTTATTATACATGAACAACTCTGGTCTGACTACTACACTCTTAGACAGATGTTTCCTTAGTATATTACAAGCATTATTACACATTTAGATGTACCTTCTGTCTTATGTTACCTCCACGCCAGTATATTACATCACACACGGTGTCACATCCGTTACGTATTCATTAATTTGGTACTTTTGAAGGACACCTTTAATCAATAATTTACTGCCATTTATTATTATTTCTTCAACCGATGTCGAATCCATCGAATTCCCATCGTACCGGTATACGGTAAGCAACGTTCGTTCCAATTCGCATCAATTATGTCTACCCGTCCCTAATCATAGCCATAATACACCAACCTTATTTGACAATTGGGAGCCTAAGTCAATCACGTTTATTTTTATTGGATGGAATTTCCCAGAATTGGACTAGTTCCGGTGAAATCCAAGCTCGATTACTACTAGGCTTTGGGTTGACTAAACTCCTGAGAAAATCTTAATACAGTTGGTATGCATCGTGTACTTAAATGTATGTTTGATTTAGAGATAAATCATGTGTTCAACCGTCCATGCGTCATAGATCTGGACACAGCGAATAGATAATACTTGCAAGCTATCATTTCCCTAATTAAATGGAAAATCTGTTCGCTAGCAATGAAATTGTCAAAGGCAGTTTAGATGCATTCCTTTGATTTTACGTAAGTAAGATTTAATGCATAAGCAATATTATAGAAATATTTCCTCCCGCACCCCTCATTTCCCATGATTTCTTATCACATATTTAACATTGAGAATATTATAAATGTTCTTTATTCCTGCCGGGAACCAACGCTAACTTGTATATATGGTCGAAAATCTCAGAGTGTCCGAACGGCCTGCCAACTTGGTTATTAGGACACTTGAAAGACTAATATAACATGAATTTTAATAGCTGTAGTACTTATTTAACGTGGTATATTACGGCCGATTCTGTAGCAAACAGAATTTCAAGCCAGTTCCCGAGATAGTGTGAACGCACCTGCTCAAATCGGATTGAATCGAATGGAATTCCCGAAGTCGAATTGGGGAATTCGATTTGAAAGTGGTTTCAGTGTGAACACAGCATAATACACCTTTCTCATGGTTCAAGTTATATTGAATCCAAGCACACCTCAGCTTGCACCTTGGAAGACAGAGCAGTGAACTTTAAACAGATTGGCGCGATATTCTGCTCTTTCTCGAGTCCGCCTTTTACAGTAATCAAGAATACCTCGGTGTTTAATTCTATCACACGTGACACCCAGTATACACGGTTTATGTCTATAGCCTACTTGATGCCGTCCTCTGAAACACATCGCCATTGTCTACACTTGTCTACTATGTAAAATATGTATAGTATGCGGTGACAATCATTATTAACAAGAGGGGCCTATATTTAATGAAAAATAATGACTGAAAATAAATATGTAATTAATCAACGACAGGCATCTCGATATTCAGGTAATTCACGTAATAAAATGAGTGAGTTATCAGTAGGCCTATTCAGAATCAGTCCGTATATGTTATAATGGATGCTAATAATAAAAGACTTGGAAAGGTTGGTTACATTACGTGATTACTTATTGCATTACTATATATAATAGTTAATACTTCTAATTATTTAGATGCCAATATCGGCGATGGAAACTTACCTATACAACTTACTAGCCCGAATAGTTATACAAATAACAAATGTTTACAAAAAAAAACATGAATTTCTACTAGCCCTTAGGATACCTTAACATTGGGAGAAATGGCCCGGGCTAGCTGGCTAGTGTTAATTTCCATCCTTGCTATACCATGGTATATAACATAAGTCAGGAAATCGCATTTATAGACATTGGAATATCGGGTTACGCGCTCTTTAAAAACATGCTTAAATTTCATCCATGGAGCCTGGGGGTGTTTTATGGTTTTGTAGTATCCAATTCAGTCTTAACAGCCCCTTCGTACATAGCCACCCCCAATCTAATGAATCCTGGACCCGCCACGTGACACCTTTGCTCATCTAAGGGGGTTGAGCTGTACAGCTGGTACATGTCAAACTAGCAATACAATGAATGAATTATTATATCCATTTTATACAAATCAAATCGACAGTAAAAGCGCATGTCCCTTTCCCTGTCGGATTAGAGCATCTTCTGTTGCCTCCAGCATTTGGAAGATTATTTGCGCAAGTAAAGTAGGCTAATTATACGTACGTTCAGTTCTAGGTAATAGGAAAGACTGTACCAAGTAGTGAAAATCACTGATGGGAAGAGGATGTCTGATCAATCCGAGTTATTGACAACCTCGAAATTTGATGGATGTAAAAACTAAAAAGTAACCTATGCATAACAGTGGTCTATGTTTCGAGGATGAGTAATTGGATGTTTGTCATCAATATTCCAATCGGAGTTATCTTTTGTCTTCTTTTTTTTTACTGCTATAGACTAGTTGATTACCATTCATGTTTAAAAGAAGAAAATGAACTTTCAGTATCCGTTGTTTCATTATCAACATTTTCATATTGATCTAAAGCTGGAAACGAACCAGAAATCGGTATACGGTAGAGTGCATCCCTGTACTTATAACGTTAGTATGATTATCGCCCTTTAAAAGTGTTGAACGCGCTGCGCTTCGAATTATTATTTAGCAGGAGCCTAGTCTTTAACCTTCAAACTATCAACGCTAAGACGAACGTCGGAGAAATACAGCACTTGCTGTGTTATGTGTATGCCATTTTCCAGATACTAAAACACCCTAATGATGCTAGGTAAGTAGATATATCATAATGGCTAAGCCCTTTTGATTAAATATTACGTTGTATAGTCTAGTTATTGTGACAATAACTCAATATGATAAACCTACTTAGGACTAAGTTAGGAGATGCCTACACACAACATGGATGTCGGCCATAAAAAAAACCATGTCGATGATGATCTTACATCTAGAGTGTCTAACCCTTTCGTGGTAGTGGACTCCCACCGGCGCGTAAAAGCATCCGAGTGAGTCACATGAAATGCGACTATTAAAAGATCATTTGGACACTGTCAAACAAAAAGCTAAATATTTGCTACCATTTTTTGTTCACAGATTAGTATGACGGAATTATGGTCAATATACCTATCCATGGACGATTTCTGCTAGTGACATAGTCATCATGACAGACCCCTTTTTGCTGTCCTACAGAGAGCTGAATATTGGCTCCAAAAATTGTTTTTGGTGTCAGTGTGTTAACAAGCTTGGGATATAGATAACCGGAGCAAACATTTTTATTTTTTTTTTTTTAGAAAGGATTGTTATGACATGGTATATGGACAATCTACGAGCTCACACTTGGGGTATGAGGAATCCAATGAAACAAAAATGTAAAAGGTTATCCCACTCATTATCAATGTAAATCCAATATGGCCGCCAATAAATAGTGGAAATGTAAAAACGTGCATATTATT
>JAUTBQ010184626.1:0-10741 GCA_032361185.1 Lepetodrilus ovalis | reverse complement strand
CGTGACATCAATATTTCCTCCACTAAGCACAATACCTACTTTAGAGCCTTTTGGAAGGTCGATTTTGCCATGCAGTAAAGCAGCAACACCTACCGATCCTGCACCCTCTACAAGTACCTTTTGCTTCTCAAGTAAAAAGAGTATCGCCGAAGCGATCTCATCTTCACAAACACCTTCAAAAGATGCCACATGTTTTAAAATATGTTCTAAAGTAATCGGAGAAGTATCACGTACAGCAATCCCATCTGCAATCGTTCTTACAGAGGTAGTATCTATTGCTTTTTTCGCATCATAGGACTGTTTCATAGCAGGAGCACCCTCTGCGGAGACACCAATCACTTTGATTTTAGGGTTGAGTGCTTTAGCAGCTACTGCCATACCAGAGATAAGCCCTCCCCCACCTACAGGCACAACCAATGCAGCAAGGTCTTCTACCTCTTCAAACATTTCTAAAGTCACGGTACCTTGTCCTGACATCACTTCATCATCAGTAAAAGGGTGAACGAAATTATACTCATTCTCCTTAGCATAGGTCACAGCATAGGCATAGGCTTCATCATAGTTCCCTCCATGCAAAATAACTGTAGCACCAAACTCCTTAACCCCCTGCACTTTTGTAAGCGGTGTAGACTCAGGCATAATGATGGTTGCTTCTATACCAAAATGCTTTGCAGAAAATGCCACACCCTGGGCATGGTTTCCTGCACTTGCAGCCACGACACCACCCTTCTCTCCACTCTCTACCAAAGAGGCTATTTTATTGAAAGCACCTCTAAGTTTGAACGCCCCTGTACGTTGAAGATTCTCTTTTTTTAAATAGACCTCATACCCACTCATCTGTGAGAGGATAGGGGCATAGGAGAATGGTGTACGATGTACCACACCCTGCACTCTTTCATAGGCTTTTTTTATACTGTTTAAGTCCAACATTATCTTTCCTAGATATTATAATGCTTGAATTATATCAAAATTAAGGATAAAGCATGGAGTGTGAATTTCCAACTGTCAATAGCAATAAAGAGGAGATGAGGGAGATCTTTGAAAATGTCAAGACCATAGCCGTACTTGGTCTCTCTCCAGATGAGAGTAAAGCAAGTAACCATGTAGCCGCCTATCTTAAAGAGGCAGGTTACAAGATCGTACCTGTTTACCCTAAATATGATGAAATCTTAGGAGAGAAGGTTTATCGTTCACTGGCAGAGATCCCGTTTGAAGTTGACATGGTAGATATCTTTAGAAAACCTGCCGCTTTTGATGCTATTGCTGATGCGTGTATCATACGTGGAGACGTAAAGGTCTTTTGGGGACAAGTAGGACTTGTCAACAATGATGCCGCACAAAAAGCCAAAGATGCAGGGATGAAAGTGGTACAGAACTATTGTACGATGGTAGAGCATAAAGCCTTAATAGATTAAGACTTTTTAACCAAAAACACCCCACTCTCCACATGCTCCGTATGTGGGAACTGGTCATACATCGCTGCTTCTTTTACCTCATGGGTTTTTGTAAGTGTCTCTAAATCTCTTGCTAATTTTAATGATAGACCCCTAAATTCCCTAAATTTCCTCCCAACAATCAAGCCCCACAAACCAAATCCATATCATCTGCAATATCTCCATGTTGGGATGACCATATATCCCACGCTGTATTACAGAATTCAGAATCGTACGTAGGTCTATTAAATTCTTCATATTGATCTTCATCAATATATAGCACACTTCCCTCATACCCATAAATACCACTTAAACTATCTATCGATGTTAAGTTCTGGTTGTTATGTATATGTAAAGCTCCATCCAAATAAGTTAAATTATCTAACCCTTCCAAACTTATTAATGCAGGGCTGTTGGTAATAGAGAGTGAGCCCTCCATCCCACCAATGAGTCCAAAGGTTGATAGCTCTTCTTGTGTTAGATCAGTACAATAAATATCTCCAGAGTAAAAACCTTGTTCACTGTCATAGTTTGCATAAAAATCTTCAGCAGCGATATTACATCTTCTCTCTAACGTTGCCTGTAACTCCTCTTCTGCTGTTTGCGTATTATCATTTGCACTTTCACACACCAAACCAAGGTCATCATAATGTACTCCAGTAGGGTCAATAATATCCCATGCAACGTTACAAAAGTTTAATGTTGCATCTGCTTTTACCGTATATTGATCCATATCTATATAGAGCTCCTGACCCTCTACACCTGCAATATTTTGTAATCCTGAAACGTCTATGATATTTGGATTATTTTCAATATGCAGTGCACCATCTACAGCGGTTAAACTATTGAGTGCATTGATACTGCTTAGCATGGCATTGTTTTGTATCTCCAACGCTCCTGTTATATGAGTGAGATTCTCTATCCCTCTTAATGTTTCCAGACTACTGTTTTGTGTGACGTTAAAAGAGCCTCCCACTGTTTGAAGTTTTTCAAGCCCTTGCAGATCAACCAATGCACTATTGCTTCTGATTGTGAATGTATCATCAACACTTTCAAGGTTTTTCAAGCCAAACAAATGGTTTAATTCTTCATTATAGACAAGGGTAAACATGGAACCTATCTGCCTAACAATCGCAAATCTAGAAAGATACTCTTTATTTAAATTAGAGCAAGAGATATGACTTCTATATCCATACTTCTCTTTATCTACCCTAAGTACTCCGGTTGCTTCATCAAAACTGTCATCAAATACATCATTAGGCAGTCTACATGCTTTTTCTACAACATACCGCAACTGTGCTACAGCATTCTCTCTGTTTTGTGGATCATCACAAACCAATAGAGTATCATCTTCAATATCCTCTCCTTGACTACCGTAGATATCCCAACTGTTTTGACAGAAACTGCTGCTGATATCTGGTTTTATGAGATACTGCTCTGTATCTATAGAGAGTTTTTGTCCCGCTTCTGCTGTGATATGTTTCAAGCTTAAGATCTCAACCAACTTTTTATTATTGGAAATATCAAAGCTTCCCCCAATATGAGCAAGATTTGCGAGTCCCTTTATATCTTCAAGGTTCTCATTGTGTGTAATCTCTAGATCACCTCCAACTTCAGTAAGTGATGAGAGTCCCCATAGGTACCATATTGCACTATTGCTTAAAGAGAGTGCTCCTGTTGTACTGTACAGCACACCAAAAGTACTGATGTCATAATCACTTAGGTTTTCACAAACTATATCTCCATCATAGTTACCGTTCTCTTGATTAAATGCTGTATCAAATTGTGTTTTCTCAATACCACATCGATGCTCTAACACCTCTTCAAACGTAGGGTACGTAGGAATGAACCCCTTGTTTTCTGTTGTATCACATGGGTGATGTGCACTCTCTCCTCTGTCATTGTAAGAAGAGACCGTAACATAATACTGCATAAGATCCAGATCCTCTTGATGGAATGAGGTGGTATCTTTACCCACTTCATTCACAGAGAGTAATTGATAATTCCTGTAACAATGCATATCGTTTGCCCAAGTATACGCGTAAAGATAGACCCTCTGTCCTTTTTCATTGTCTGCATTATCCTTCCATGAGAAATCAACATGGTATGGTCCAATATCAGAGACATTCAGTTCACTCGGTGCTACAGGTATTTTTATTTCACTTATCAATACAATATGGATATTGCATGGTGCACTCTCTCCTGCTGCATTGGTAGCAACCACACTTAAGTGATACTCTTCTTGTTTTGTAACATTCAAGTCTGCCGTAGCCGAGACACTCAGTACTCCATTACTCTCAACACTAAAGTCACTACTTCCTTCTCCACTCAATACCATCTTGCTCACCGGACTGTCACCACTGTTAAAGCTTAATGTTTTAATGACCGTTCCATGGGTTGTATTCTCTTCAACAAAGATATCCGGACACGCATCTATCACGGGAGGAACATCCGGTACATTTTTTACATGAATCACCACATCCACAGGAGCACTTTGTCCATAACTGTTAGTTGCTACTGCCTGAAGGGTGTAGTCTGTTCTGCTTTCATAGTCTAATGCCCGTGCAACGCTTAGCGTTCCTTCATTATCTATAGTAAATGTACTAGTATCATTCAAAGCATAGGAGACAATAGGGGTATCTCCTCCTATATCTTCCTCTACCTTTCCAATTTTTGTACCCATACTTATATTCTCATCTATATTTTTTTCAAAGCGTTTCAGAACAGGCTTAAACTCCGCTATATTGTTGATTTTAATCTTTACACTGGCACTATTGCTCTCCCCTGCAAGATTTGTTGCTCTCATATGAAAATTATACTCTTTTGTCTGTTCATAATCCAAAGAGGCATTACTGGAAACATAGACGATACCATTGGCATCTACTGTAAAGTTTTCATATCCTGTTCCGTAAAGTACTATTTTTTGAATAGGAGTATCCCCATCATCCAGTATAGTTACATTTCCTATCACCGCTCCTTTTGTTACATTCTCATCAACGGTTGCAGTAAAGTCTTCCAGTTTGGCAACAGTACGAATATCCATCACATCTACGACCACTTTAGCCACACTACTCTCACCATACCTGTTGTACGCCACAACTTCAAAACTGTGTGAACGTTTGGTCTCATAATCCAGCAACTGTTTCAGACGTATCGTTCCATGATCATCTATTGTAAAATATGCACTCTCTTTTAATCTGTAGCCCTCAATACTGGATGCTCCACTGCTTTCCACCTCTACACTCCCTACGATCGTCCCTACTGTAGCATTCTCTTCCATACTGAATTGGGCATCCTTTAAAACAGGATAGACATTGCTCACCTCTATGGTTTGATCACTTAAAATGCGAATACCAAATCGGTCTATGGAGATAATATTGACCTTGTAAGTACCTCCAGGTGGTACCTGCACTACACGTAATGAACCATTTTGATCCACATCAAAATATACAGATCTATTACAATAAGTATTTAAATATTCTCTATTCTCTTCATAGGAGGGTGACCATTCATCAACATAATCCTCTATCACCCCTTTATTACAGTAATCATCATCTGGTACATATGCCCCTATATGCAGGATCTCACGTCTGCTTTGCTGGAGCATCACATTGGCTATCTCTTCACCTAAAGAGACATTGTTCTCTATTGCAATAACACTTCGTTGATACTGTAGTCTCCAGGAAGGATCTTCTTTAATCTTGATGGTGACTTTAGCCTGTTGGCTTAGTTTCCCCTCTTCATTTTCCGCTTTCACCCCAAAGAGAGCCTGATTTCCTATCTTGTTGTAGGACAAAGCGTCTATCTCATTTGTAGAGAGCGTGCCGTTATGATCGATATCAAAATAGACATATGCATGACTGCTGTCTACTACCTCTCCCTCTTTATTTGTATACGATTCCAACAAGACATTATTGATTGCCGAATCTTCTGTATGTAACATATGCACTTTTGCAAAACTTTCACCTATGGCTATCTTCTCTATCTCGTTCTCTAAAAGTGTGATCGTCCTGTCTATCACAACAGGTTCATGATGTTCAGGAGGTTCAATGTTCTCCAAACTTAAGATACTCAAACCACCCTCTCCATTGACAAACAGTCCGAGTGAACCATCTTTGGTAATGGAAAAATAAGAAGATGCTACGGGCACACCAAAGATCTTCTCTGGTTTTAGGGGATGATAATAGTCATACACAGTAAACCCTCCACCATCAACCCCATAGGCTAACCCATGGTTAATATATGAGATGGTGTAACCATATTCATCCTGTATCTTGTAGATATCTGATGGACCTGAAACATCATAGATACTATGCATACCTCCATTTGAGACAATTACTATGCCACTGTTATGATCTACTGTGATTTTTCTGTTCCAAGCTCCATGGCTGGGCTCATCCATAAAAAGAAGCTTCGGATTAAGCTTATCTGAAATATCCACTACCTGTAGAGCATAGGAGAGATCTGTAATATAGAGGATTTCTCCATCCAAAGAGATATCCATACCCAAAAAGAATGATGGGAAATCACTGTTTGGCACACCCATAAAACCAATGGTATTCACTATGACAGGAGAGAGAGGATCACTCACATCTATCACCTCTATCCCTTTTATTCTTAACACATAAACATAATCTCCATCTGGCGACAAGATCATATCATAGTTAGAATAAGAAGAAAAAGCGATCTCTACACCGGAAAGAAGTTTAGGAGCACGCTCATCACTCACATCAATGATCTTCAACCCTTCCCCTATATCAAGCAGATAGATATACTGTTCATCTTTTGAGAGTAGCAGATCCTTGGCTGCTCCATTACTATCTAACGATGAGAGTATCAATGGATGCTCTGTATCACTTATATCTATGATATGTAGTCCATGGTCATTATCTGCTGAATATGCCCTGCTCTTTGATTGGTTTACTACTACGTTTTGAATCTCTAAATGCATATCCATAACATTCTTTAGATGAACCGTAAAATCAACCTCATCTCCAAACCCTGCACTATTCTTGGCTTTGACTTTAAGATCAAAAATTGATTGCTCTTTATAATCCAATGCTTTCGCTATGCGTACGGTTCCATTTTTATCTACAGAGAACTTATCTGCACCACTCCCTGAAAGTTCAAAAAACTCTACAGGAGAGCTTCCTTCATACAATACTTTTATCTCTCCTATTTTACTTCCCACAGAAAGATTCTCTTCTACATTATCTACAATAAAGTTATCTAATACTGCAGGCTCTTCAGAAACATCATTGACAAAAATATGGACTGTAAGTTTTTGGCTTGAACCCATCTCATTGATTGCCGTTACATAGATAATATAATGGCTCTTTGTTTCATAATCCACACTTTGTGCAAGGGTGATCTCTCCTTGCTTATCTATGGAGAAGTACGCGGCATCCTCTCCACTGAGAACCATAGAAGAGACAGGAGATGCTCCGGCATCAAACGCTACTTCTGCGACTACTGTTCCTATAGGAGCATTCTCATTGACATTCCCTCCCTCAAAAGAGAGGAAAGAAGGAACATCTTTTACATCTCTTACCGATATCAATATCTGCCGACTACTGCTCCCCTCACTGTTTGTACAGGTTACAATGGGTCTGTAATATACATACTTTTCATAATCCAATACAGCATTTTGAGAAACGCGGATGACACCCTGAAGGTCTATTTCAAAATTTTCAGCACCTTCTCCCTCTAATGTAACACTCTCTACTGCCGTACCCCCTGGGTCAAAAGAGAGCTGTGCCACAACTGTACCTGCCGGTGCATTTTCAGTAACATAGCCTCCCTCATATGTTGTAAACACAGGCGTATCGGCTACATCTTTCACACTCAAATAGACGATCACAGGTAAAGAGTCACCATAGCTGTTTTTAGCAACCACAATAAATCCGTAGGCATACTTTTGCTCATAATCTAACACTGCACTTGAGGATAAAGAGATCGTTCCATCGAGGTCAACATCGAACAACTCTTTTGATTCTCCATAAAGCTCTATAGACTCTATAGGTGTTGCACCCTGATCAAAATATATCTTTCCTACTTCTGTTCCTGCGGTAGCATTCTCTTCAACCAATCCTCCCTCGAACTTTATGAACTCAGGGGCATCCAACACATTCTTTACAGAGATATACACAGAAACCTTACCAGAATTTCCATGACCATTGGATGCTTCTGCTTTAAGAATATAGAGCCATTTTTTCTCATAATCCAACACTGCATCCGCTTTAAGTCGTATCTTGCCTTCTGTATCTATCTCAAAATCTTCTGCTCCTTTTCCACTGAGTTCTCCAAATACAATATCCTCTCCACGAAGAACCTCTATCTCTCCTACAACGGTACCTCCTGTAGCATTCTCATCGATCTCTCCGGAGAATGATCTTATAAGAGGTGGCTCTTCCAATGGTGTGGCATCCTCTTCTGAACTGTCACTGCCATACACATAATCATAGGCTTCCTCATAGATGGACTCTCCAGCATATATTTTTCTTACTATCTCCTCTAATGGGTCATAAGATTTTAACAGCACATCTTTGTCAACCGTAGGCAGCCAAACCAGCATATCAGTATTGTTGATCTGATGCTGGCTTTTATCTGGGTAGAGTTTATATCTTAACACTCTTGATGCAACATCTGCTATCTTCTGTGCTATAGTTGCTTCATCTGCTTCATTGGAAATGAGTATTTTAATCATTTCAAAGGTTACTGTGGTAAGCACATTGATCTTAAATCCTACATGTTTGATCTCTGCTCCTGTAGCAATGGCATAGACTTTACCTAAATTGGGAGTAGGTGTACTGTCTACGGTAAAGTCATCATATCTGTCTATATCTTCACCACCGACAGCTTCGATGACATAGAGCCTGTTATCTTCCAGACTTTCCAGTACAGAAGGAGGTACTTTGATCTCCCCTGCATCATAAAGGCTATTTCCATTGGTACTTTTCCCATGGTATATGGCACTGTTATTCCTGTAACCCTCTATACTGTAAATGGTAAAGTTCGCATCTCTAAGTGGTCCAAAATAGATCTGTTTAAGGTAGGGAATGATCTTATATTCGCATGGTATACACTCACAACTAAGATCACCCGTACAAGGGTTCTCCTCTTCTGTCTCATCTTGTATCTCTCTTTGCGGTGTGCCTCCTGTCTCCAAAGGAGGGGTTCCGTAAGGAGCGGTGGTTGTAGGATTACTTGGGTCATTGGTAAAGTCCCTTGGTACAGGCAGACACCCTACATCTCCTGCACAGTGAGGGTCCTCCTGCACGGGTCTTGGTGCTGGGGTAGGTGATGGTGCACTATCAGGGACACCACCATTTCCACTACCTCCACTGCTACTACCTCCCCAACCACCATAGTAACTCCAACCACCTCCTATACCTGTACCAGAAGAAAGATAGACTGGTCTTGGGGGTACTACTGGTGGGGTGATATGCACAGGTGGACACTCTGGGGGAACCACAGGAGAAAACATCATAGGAGCACTTGTTGGAGCACTTGTATCTGAATCCGAATCACCCTCCTCATCCTTCTCACTCTCTTCTGTACGATAGACTTTAATATCTGCAATATGTCCAAAGTCTGTAATGCTCTGTTCACTCACGATCAACGCTTCTGCTTCCCAGCTTGAGCCTGGTGTTTTTATGGTAACGGTAATGGTATGTGGATAACTGCTGTTATTCTCCCATATAGGGTCAAACACATCTTTGGGCACTACATATACAGGGTACTTCCCAGGCACGATCTCTTTTTCTGTCTTAATGTGAAAGTGCTCCATGGCACACGCTGCATCTTTAACATCTACCTCTCCTGCCTCACCCCAGTCTACAAACAGATCATAGTCAAGTTCTGGTTTATCCCAGGTCAATGTTACCTCTACCACCCCTGCTTTCATTGGAGGACAGGTACTTGTCAAATTCTCATCTTCAGGGTCTGTCGTGTTCTCATCTTCAGGATTTGTCGTATTCTCATCCTCTGGGTTTGTCAAATTTTCATCCTCAGGATTTGTCGTGTTCTCATCCTCAGGGTTTGTCAAATTCTCATCTTCAGGATTTGTCGTGTTCTCATCCTCGGGATTTGTCGTATTTCCATCACAAGGCAATCCATAAGAGTTTATCCCATTGATACAACTATGACAGGGGGTTCCATCTTGCAACTCTCCATTGACGCAGGTTTGGTTGTTGTTACAAGGCTCAGGTGAATCTCCCACTCCTGCCCAACATCCACTGTTTGGGTCTTCATCAGGATCTTCATCAGGGTCTTCCGGATCAGGAGTTGGTGGTGGAGGGTCAAGTGGCACGGGGTGTGCAGTAGCATAACAGACAGCCACCCCTTTTTCACTTCCTATCTTCCCCGTATACACCACAGTAATACGGTTTTGAATGAGTCTATTGTACTCCTCTTTGGAGAGTGCACCTCTGTAGTTCTCTCTGTCTATATCAAAGGTGATCTCATCATACGACCCTGCTCCTACTTCTATTTGGGCATACTGTATGCTCCCACCATTATGCAGTGTTCCATCTGAAGGGTCTAAAACATAATCAAACGGATGGCGTACTCCCTGTTCGTCATTGTAGTAGATACGAAAGAGTCCCTCTTGAAAGACGGTTGCTCCCTCTGCTACAAGTGCAGGGTTAGAGTCATTAATGATCTTGAGTCCCTCATAGGTCATCTCAACTTTCATCTGTCCTCTAAAGAAGTAGTTCAAGAAGCCTGAAGCATTTTTAATAGCTCTTGGGAGGAGATGATAGGCGTTGTCTTCAAGCACGCTCATATCACCACGAAATGTTGTCATACTTCCTCCGTGCATCTGGGTACCAAGGTCAATACCCTCTATTCTCTCACCTAAAGCATTGTAAAAATAGCTTTTGACCCGGATAGCTAATTTTTTATGGGAGGTAAGTTCATCTGAAACGATGTAACCCTCCTCTACATTGGGAACATCACTATTGTGACAAGGCTCTTCATGGTAGTTTTTGGGGTACTCTTTTGTCCCTATGGTATCTATCTGGTCTAAAAAGGTATTTTTAGCATATCCACTGAAAAAGTGTTTGCCGGTAAATTCAGCTTCTTTTTTCATATAATTCACCATATTGTCATAATAGTAAGGCTCTGTAGGTGTGGCAATACCTGCAGGGTTACGAACGGTAGCACCTTCCACATAAAACCCCATAGACTCATGACCACTCTCTCCACCTCTAGCCCACCACTCCAATGCATCACCGTTTGGATGTGAATCATCTCTGGTATGTGCGGGGACGTTCATGTCGTTCATGAGGTGCATCAAATGCCCAACG
>JAUTBQ010184615.1:0-10409 GCA_032361185.1 Lepetodrilus ovalis | reverse complement strand
TGAAAATTCACATCAGCTTGTTCATCGACTTCCCAGACTTTTCACACATGATGTGCTATTTTTCTTCTTAAACAACGTAAGACTGATATTGGGTGATAAATAGAATCTCAACCTCGTGTCTTTTTATATCAATGTTATACCTCTGCTCTAAGGAATTTGTTACTTTTATCAATGAGCAAGATAACATTGATATCAAAAGATAAGAGTTCTATATATGTTGATGTTCAGTTTCTGTTGCATATCAATATTTGATGTTCCTATCTGTTGTGCCCGACAATGATCCAATGTTGCTTTCTGTTGTGCCTGACTACATGTGGTGTTGAGTTCATAGTTAATGCACATATTGAACAGTTGTAAGCAAAAATGTTAATAGCAGCTACACCTACCTCACATACACATCACCTTTACAAACTCCTACTACGGTACTAGTAGACTTGACAATACACATATATAATAACATTCAGTACTTAACCGGAATGATTTTGCCGGTTTAAATTAGAATACTAGACAATGAAAGAGGTTACTAGGACATGCATCTAGTATACAATATGTAATCATAAAAACTAATTATTTTCCAACATTACCATTATCACTTTACAGCTTGTTTACCAATCCTTGTTCATTTTGGAATAAAATATGATTAAACCACTTATGATCTTGATTTGTGTCTTTTTGGTCTGAGAAATAATTTGACAGAAAAAGTATTCTAAAAGATATTCCAATTTTTTTTAAACATAGTTTTGTATCAAATGCATTGGCACCATTATTTGGTAGATTATCTTTATACTTTATGAAATAAAATAAAATATTTACTGTACAGTAGATAGACGTATATTATTTTGTACTACCTAACCAGAATGTTTACATTATATCTAAAATAAAGCTGTATGACAAAATATTTTAAGTAATATATTGATGTAATTGCTCAATTATGCATTTAGAAGTTTCTAAAATAAAAAATATATATATTCTGTACATACATGTTAAATCTAGTGTTAAAGACCAAAATTATTTATGGATTTTGATTCATTATACTACCTACATTAATATTTGGATATTTCTATTACACATTTTGTTTTAGTAATTATTAACAGGTACATTTATTGATTACCTACTGTAATTGTATGGCAATGTGTATGAGAGACAGGCAATCATGCAATGGAGACATGCGTTTCATACTTCTGGCATGGCAGAATCAGAATCCATGCCAAATAAACAAATGTAAATCACAAACTTAGTGGACATGAAAATACTGCAAACATCGAGAAAATTGTCAGTGAGAGATACACGGACAGTGACTTTGAATTGATTTGTTTTCATATCTTTAATCTTAGTGCCTGAACGAGTACCATACCCAGTGTTCTGACATGACGTGTATTGACACCTCTATTCGGTAGATTACAGTGGTAAATACTTTGTGGAATGACAAAAATTAAAAACCCCATTAATTTCTCATTTTGTACAACATAGTATAATAAATAAATGAAAAAAATCTGCACTATTAATAATAAAAAAAGCACTGTTTATACAGCTGTCGTTAAATATTTTGAGTAAGTATTATAATAACAGGGGCGTAAGTATTATAATAACAGGGGCGATGTCCGAAAAACAAATGGGTAAAAAGGCTCGATTTGCACAAAGTGCTTCTTAACACATCAACATGTGCGAATTGAGCCTTTTATCATGTTCCATCTTTTGGACATTGTGAATATGGAATTTAACATCGCTGCGGGAATCTTTCACCCATTTGCAACGAGCTTTTAGACATAATCCTCTGAATACCATACTCAAAATATTTAGTGATAGCTATACAAAGTTTGGTTGCTTTTAATGAAAGCTGCAAAATTTGCATTTAAAAAAATTTGGTTAGGTTGTACAAAATAAGAAATAAAATTTTGGTTCGTTTTGTCATTCCATAAAGCACTTACCGAGAGAATCTACAAAATAGGGGTGTTAATGCTTTTCATGCCAAAATATACATATACTGTGACTGGTACATGTGTATAGAGAATACAATTAAATACACAAATGCTTATGAATCACAGCACTTGGATAATCACTCTATACTAATTCAACTTTTCTTCACACAAGTTTGCTGCCTCACCTTTAGGAACAATTTCTGACCTGGCCACTGAATGTTTTTGAGTACAATTGCATGATAAATTCAAACATTTGTTCACAAATCCTCATACAAAATTTGAGATTTATCATGAAATTGTACTCAAAAAGTTCCGTAATCTTGGGGCCAGAATGCTTGTATGAACTGTGTGAATAAAAGTTCAGCGAGTATAATGTAATTATCCAACATACAGCGACTTGTGTATTACATGCACGTATTAGAAGTGAACACAACATGGCCCAGTTACAATATCTGGTACTCCGTTACTGAATTCTCTACTTGTTCAGGCACTAAGTTAATCTCATTAAAAGGTAAGTAAATTTGCAGTACTTAAGTCCGGAGTGTGTATCATGCAAGGTATGATGCTTGTTGAAATGCAAAGGGAGGTTACCACATTTCAGAAGATGCAGGTTAGTCTAATGTTACCATGGAGACAACGAATTAGTCTCCATTAACCCCAAGGGATGCTGATCATGCACATGGAATCCGAGATGCATTCTGATTGACATGCAAACACCACAACAAGTCTAGTAATGCTAGTGCTACTGAATAAGGAGAACTGTTTATTGCCTGAAATAAAGTGCTATATGAAAGGTTTGAGTGCAGGTAGAGTATACCAAAGAAATGTGAAGGTAGTCATTAGACAAACGCTACATACACAAAAAAACAGGCAAAAATGGCATCAAATTGCTACACTTGATTATAAAGCACATTGACAGAACAAATCAGCAAATGTATATGAAGTCGTCCACAGCTTGCTCAATGAAAGTGTCTGTACCTTGTACTGGGGCTTATATGTACTTCCACTGTTGCACAATAATACATTCTATGCTACTACACACCGAGTACTGTAAATCTACAAAGATAATAGTGTGTAATACTATAAATAATGCAGAGGGCCACTATACTATTTTATTCATACAAGTAATGTTATAGTAAGACATAACAAGGAACATGGTGTTAAAAAAGACACACCATGCCATGTGATTTGATTGCAGTTGTTGCAGTAGCACTCCTCATGCAAGGTAAACCTGACGCCACACGACGGTCCTCGCATGCATATCCATAGGCGGCAAAATATTCAGATAAGAGTGTCGGAAAACAAATATCCTAGCACACTGTGAAGATATATTTGCAATATTGTTTTAGCAACACAATAATAGTAGATAAAATCCATTTAAAGAAAATGAACACTTTACCAATTAAGTAAATTTTTTCTTTTAAAAAAAAGATTATATATTTATGTGACCTATAGATATGCATCGTCTCGAGGACACGTCTTCCAAGTGAGGCAGTATGGCAAATAATAATCTCACACTAGTACAATGTGAACATGACGTTTAACAGCTTGCAGTACCACCATAAACCATCAATCCACACCCACCTCCATCCAATCAGGCTGGATTCAGTGTATGAAAATGCCCTACATGCATTTCATGCCATGCTACCATGGAAGAACTAAATAGCAGGATAATACTTTCCCGCCATGGAAAATTGGGTAGCATACTTGACAAATAAGACATGTTACCATAACACTGTTGAGGAACATTCACATATCCATGCACATATACCATACCTCACACAACAGTACCATCCCCCAATTAATGTTAGTGGAATTTGACAATATCGCCACACTTTATTACAACACTGAAAATATGCACTATGATTTTTCATTTAAACTTTCTTGTTCGATAGTTTCTGCAACCCACTTGCAATGATAATGAAAAATTACAGATGGTTGATTTGAATCTCATTTCCACAAATTTAGTGTCGGTGAAAACATAACCGATGATTGTATGAATTAGTCAGTGTTTTAATAATGTGTGGCAACATTCCACATTATACCAATATTTGTAGAAGTTGCTCTTGTTTTGATTTAGCTCATAATTAACTGTCAAATACACATGTAGTGAACAACAAAATTCAAAGTGAATACAAGTTTGGTTAAGAGTATTGTCAATGCGAGGTCCAACATTGAATTCACCAGATTTCGTCCATCAGATCTGTCCTAATGTTTCTTCAACAAGAACTGACACATAGTAAACAGGAAACAAGACAATGTATAATATACAAACACAAATCACATCAATGAGTATACCATGTCTTGATGGATCAAGTAAATAGATTCAACATTTTGATTTGTAATAATTCAATGTTTTAATTGCGTATGATGCGCAAAAATCATATAAATAAATAGTTAACAGAATTGGCAACAGAAAATTCATGTTATTAAAAACTGAGATTTCAGTGTGATACAATGAATTCAAATGATGGTGTTACATTGCAAACATCAACTCCAGATTTATTGTATTAACTACACTAATCATGATTATGAGTTGTGAGTTGAATTGCAAATTAGGTTCATTTAACTAGCTAACACTTCACTTCTCAAACCCCTATCCCAACAACCCCTTAACAATTAATTACAAGTAATAAAAGAGAGGAAAAAGAAAACTAATTTAACCATAAAAGTGCAATAGTGATACTATGTGTTCAATACTTTTCTGAGTTGATGTTTGCACCATTCAACCAAGATAGAGTGCTCATCTAGTGTTGCCTCCCCTGATACTTAATATACATAATTACTAATATTTGCAAACTGTACAATTTATTTAGATGGATAATTTACTTTGTATCACCTACATTACAATTATAATCTATATCTATATATATAGCTCTAGATAAGCTGCACATTTGCATACAATCGACAAATAAAAATAACCTAAAACCAAAGTAAACCAAAACCAATGTATATCAAAAACCTTATCTTATTTAATTAATTTTTACCAGTGACGGGCCGCTTTATCTTATCCATTTATCTTAATTCACTTGATAATTATGTATTCCTTGACTTTTACCTTTCTAAGGCTATCAGCAATAGAAACTTACTAGCCCAAATTGTGATACAAATAACAAATGTTTACAACAACAAAAAAACTGCCAATATCAGATAGCAGCATTACTATAGGAAGTTATTTATATTCAGAACATGTTTTTAGTCACGGGATATCTCAATTCTCGAATGTCAAGTGAACACATTTAACCTGACGAGCATAAAAAAATAACTAAAAATTAAGTAAATATAAAAGTAAAATACAATACGAGTATGCGTAGCTCGGTGCAATCTTTCACGATGATATGTGATTGGATGTTGATTCAGCACTTTTAAATAATGAAGTGAACAGTAAAATCGTTCTTGTAAATTAACAAGTAATGAACATGATGGAATATCCAATTAGATCTACATTAAATACAGTTGGTACCAATTGTTAGGATAACCAATTAAAATGAATGATATTTAAGTGTGTACACACTGAAAACATGTCAAGCTTATCTAGAGCTTATACATACATTACGGTATATATAGATATAGGGTAGATGCCCACTTCACACCCACCCTCTCCCCCTGAAAATAAAACCCCACAAGATGTCAACACTTATTTGTATTTCTCAAAATGTATAAAGAAGGCAAGAAATGTATGGCAAGGAAGTGCTTTGATTATATATTAGCGGAGGGGGGAGGGGTGGAAGAATTACCTATTGGGCGACTTTTATCAAACATTAGCTTACTGTTTCTCACAACTGATGTTTATTACTTTTCTAAATATATCGTTATCTGCTGTAGATAGTGTATTTTGATGCAATGCAATATTCCTCTTGATAATGTCAGTACTCTTGAGAGTCACATGTCTGGCCATAAGTTCACTATAATGTGGCAGTCCTCATGCTGCTTATAGAAATATTGACAGCTAATGCCAACTACTGGCACTCTGAAAACATTTCAGGCATATTACGGAGGTATTGGTCTTACAATGTGTAGGAAACGTTGCACCAAAATACACACAAAGTTCTCTCTGGTGGAACAAAATTCCCTTAGGTGTTCTGTAATAACCCCCACCGCTCATATATACATATATGATTAAAAATTTATTCCATTTTATCAATTATCAATATTTCAAGCACCCTGTTAAGTGAATTGCAATAAGGAAGTAATTGTGAAACCTCGACAAGTATTTTCTTCTTAGCACCAATCTTTTTCGTGACGAAGCGTTTCTCATTCACACAATCACACATCAGTCACACCACCTATGTTGCTGTAACTACCAAGCCCCATTCACTATTGCAGTTCAAATTTATTTGACCAGCTGCCTTTAGCTCGATGTTTATTATCCTGTAATCTCAAAGTTCTTAAATTGACACTGAGAAAAATCTTTTTCACTAAATCCATATTTAGTATACCATATTATAGTCAAGCTTACTGTAGTTATGGTATTGCCCACATTAATAATTTATGGATGATTTCTTGCCAATAGCACTACCTGGGTTTTACCTTAAGCGCAATCGCACATTCTATAGGAGGAAAACTAGACACTAGATGCAGACAAATGCAGTAAATCAATGTTTTTGTTGTAGAAAACTATAAAAAAAAAATTAATAAACAAAAAATAATATTGTCTTGCCATTATTAAAGTCTTGTATCAATCACTGTGTTGTGTTCATCATACTATATTTACTGATTGGAATAGATTGCTTAGTGTTGCTTATGAATAGACTGGCTCTCTAAAATACTACGATACTATCTACGGTATGTAGACAAATACAAGTGTCTACATAGTGCATACATTATTTAATTTTTGAAATTTTTAATGAAACATATTTTAGAATTTGAGAAGTTGAGTAACCTGTCTTGTGTATGGTTTTCTTAAAAACCCAGATATTGTTATCTTATATATCCGAGTTATTGGTATACATTAAAACCTGAATATGCCAGTGAAAATTTATATACTGTGATATGACAGAGCATAATAGCTATTGGACCTGACTATTTCAAAAACTGATATTCAGAAAATTATTACTCAGAATGGTCACCGCAATAATTTGTTCTGGGATAAATTCATTTGATGAAGTTTGAATGTGTTAACTGTTTCAATATTCTCTAAATAATGCTGTCAGTTGGTACTATTAATCGTAACTAGTGAGTGAATATGAATCTGCGCCACAAATCGTTGATACTACGAGTCCTTGGGACTCAATAACCATAGACCCAGGTAAAACCCTGCTTTCATAATGTATATCTAAATTGAAAATCAATTAATGGATTTAACTACCTCTTCATTATACCCTCAACTGCCACTTGTAATTCACTGCAGAAATGAATGGAGCTTGCGTGAATCCTGACCTTACATTGATGGTTACATACAAGGCAAGGTTTTGCCCCAAATGTATTTCTTCTGGTCATAGAGCAAGACATTAGATCGAGAGATATAAATAGAACTTAAGAAGACATGTACATCCTGGCTCCAGACTGGCATATACGACCAAAAGAAAGTAACAGACCTTTAAATAATATCCATGCACAAAATGGCAAATACCCATATTGAATTGTCGACTAGAATTCGTTACATGCAAATTCTGTTAGGTGAACAGAAATTATCCTATATATTCACCAGTAGAGGTTGATTTATGACGCAAGAATAGTTCTGTGCACACATTGTGAAACATAATCATATCACAAGGGTAACAGTGTGCCAAGACATACCATGAATATAGTTATGCATAAATTTGAAAAGAAAAATGTCATGATTTTTCAACATGCTATTGACTACTATCCAACTACACCAGCAAACATGGTAAGAGGAACTTTGGCACACTGTTACCAAATCTGGGCAGTATGAAGCTGAAATTCTTTTCAGATTCGTATTCCATCAATGCAGTGACAGAATAACATTTTGGCATCGAAGAAGTTTGACAACTATCACTTGTAGAGAAACTGACCTTTTGAGAATTTCCTACTTTTTGACTACTCTTGGGTCTACTATGGTACAGTGATTTGGTTCAACATTGCACGGGTATGTCAACTAGCTGCGACATGGGTATGTCAACTAGGTGCGACACAGGGATGTCAACTAGCTGCGACATGGGTATGTCAACTAGGTGCGACACGGGTATGTCAACTAGCTGTGACATGGGTATGTCAACTAGCTGTGACACGGGTATGTCAACTAGCTGTGACACTGGCACTGGAAAAGCACCACTGTCCCTGATGAAGAGTGCAATGGTCACTTTCCAATAAGCTCAAGTCACTTGTATGCATATATGCAAAGGTATATAAAGCAGGTGGCATGAACACTACTTCATCAGTACTGAATACTGGCCCATTGTGTTAAAACATTTAACACAGTTTTAATATGATACATGACTATCAGTTAATATGTTCACTCCATATTACCAAGATTCCTTAATATGAATAATACTTCGGTGTCAATAATAAATAGTTCAGCACTCAAATCCATGCTTCTGTATCGTATGGATCAGATTACAGCTAAAGAAATATTATTTACACTTAAAAACAAGATAATGCTCACTAAAATGCTTGGGGCAACAGATGTAACAAGCTGGCTAGACCTATATACCAGACTAATCATATAAGAGTGTATCAAAACGTTTTTGGCAAAGATGAATGTATGTACAATGTGCGAAGACTAGGATTTGGCGATAATATGAAGTGAACAGTGCAGAAACAAAAGACCAAAGAGCAATGCAGGATTGTCATGAGTAAGAGGGACTTTTCAACAGTTTACAAAAATCTTCACAACGGATTTCAATTTGGATCGCATACACAGAAAGCCAAAAACAAAAGCTATGTATTAAGATACTAAGATACTAAGCCTGCATTTTTAAAGTTGAAATGGCAGTTGTGTCATACTGCAGTAAACTACGTTTGAAAATTTGAAACAAATGCGTCAATGAAATTGAAAGTGTCCCTCTAATGCAGATACAGACTGACAATGAACTTAAAACATAGATAAACAAAGTAGGATGAGAGATTCAGATGACTTGATTTCGTCTGCCATAGCACATTCAAAATAGCCAACATTGACTTCGAGGACGCCTAAATAAGGCAGAGTAGCTCTAACACAGTACAAATAAAATAACAACTCAGGAGGTAAAAGTGGATACATAAACATGTACAAATGACTAGATGAGTTCAAAAATAAAGCTTGTAGTATGAGTATTCTTTACAAAGAATTTTCCATGTTCGGTCCATCCGCAGATCAGTGACTATGTGGACACAAAAATGAAGCCAAGAGCATCACACAATTGTTGCTGGGGAAACGCTGAAACCAGAACATATTGTGTACCATGAAGCACCATGTGAGCTGAAGTTCAATGGTCATTGCACAACTTTCTGATTTCAGCATTTGGAAGTCCAGGCTCCATCCCACTCCTGATCACATGTCTGTCACATGACTTGTCACATGACTGTTTCTTCAGTCCTTGTCATTTGAATGATCTTTCCACTAGTAAGGTGCAAACCTTTGGTAACCGCCTCTGTATACTGTAGCCTGTAAAGACAGTAAGGATACACAGACCGTAGTTAAAGTGTTTTAAGTACCATTATCCATTTCTGTAAATTTTGGATTGTATAGTTGAAGGTCAGGAATCCGCTGCACGTTTGATTGTACCCAGAAGAGGTACATCACTTGAATCTGAACATTTGTACCCTGCTGTACCACGACTGATTGGACTATGCAGTAATTATGATGCAGTTTGATTCACTTTATAGGGTTCAATGCTGTCACTAAAAGCTGATTTGAGGAAGCGGGAAAATGAAAATATTACAGGAGAACGTGATCACGTGCAAGTGTACTCACGCCATATCCTGCCATGGGGCCAATACTGTGTCCAAGGTAAGGGTCAGCAGCATACTCCCGTCCATACCTGAGAAACAACGAGATCATACATCCATGGCCTTCCTTGATTACCTCCCCTTGCCAGTAATATGTTCCAAACTCCACGATATTTCTGAATTTACATTTTATTTTTTCCTCAAAGCTTTATATTTAAAAGACTTTTATAAACTCACATAGGGTGAATAAATGCCTAAAGGAATATAATCATGGCTTGTTGACACATTACTTGGTTAAACACATATCTATCTGAAAGTGCATACATTTGATTTATCGACACAAGCATATTGAGCAACAATCAACAGTTTCTGCATACTGAAACCTTCTGCATCAACCTTCCAATTTCACCGAGAAATTTCAAATGCCACCATTGCTAATTATTGATACAGTCTGTATCATTGAAGATGACAATTTCTATAGTTACCAATGCAAGTGAACCAGTTTACTGCTTTCATCGATTAGGGAAGATATTTGTTGAGGAACACAAGCCACAATACATAAGCTAAGTACAGTGTCCCCTCGATATATGGCTGTATTTGGGGTCCATGACATACCCCCAGCCTTATAGTACCAGCCTTATATAATAGTGCAGGTAAATA
>JAUTBQ010184604.1:0-10741 GCA_032361185.1 Lepetodrilus ovalis | reverse complement strand
AATAATCATTAAAGTTGAATTCACAAATTTGTAGATAATATATCTACCCATGTAGATGTACTGCAAGGATATTCATAGTGTCACACCATGTTTTTATATCTCGAAAACCCATACTCTATCTTACCAGGGGTGGTTAGTCTAGTAACCGCTTAGATTATAACATTGACTTAAGTCAGCAAACCACTAACTTTGAGACATATTGTGTCTATGTTTTCTATGTTGGGTTAGACATAGATTCGATTAAGTTTGGCTATGCAAAATACAGAAAACAGTCAAAATATGTTGAACATTACGGTTTTTGTTGCTGACTTAAGTCAATTACAAAACAAAACAGCTTATAGAATGAAAGTATGGTAATAATTAATAACAACTTCAATAATATTGCGATAACAGATAACAGATTACGGACATAAAATCAGAGGGATCTATTTATTCAATAAATCATATACTTCAGAACAAAAATGAGACTAGAAACTTTGTGAAATCTGAACATTAAATAATTAAATGGCTGTGAAAAACAATATGTGTACCTATATTTTTTAATATTTTCTGATTGTTTTTCTTCGTGTTGTCGAAGACTTGAATCTTGATGCAATTAGACGCTGTGTATGAAAATGCAAATCTTTAATCAACTTGACGAAGCAGATACGTTGAATTCAGCTTTTCATAATTTTAATAATGTTTCGTAGTTTATATTAAAGTTTGCAACAATACTAGCCATTACTTTATTACTTTTTTAGTATTACAAATTACACTACAAATTTACAAAAGTGTACCAAATTATTTTGGGCTTCTGTGACTTTATTGGTGAAGGTAAGCTTGATACACAATTACATTTTATCATTGTGGATATATATAGATGAAGTCATTTCCTTAACTACAACATCATATATTTAAAGCAGAAAATCCTGTGTTATCCATATGCTCGGTCGACATCAATAGCTGATCAGTATCTCTGTCGTATTGTGTGCTCGTTTTGTGAGTAGTTATATATTTTCAAATATTTCTATATTATATTATGTGATGGCTTCCTCAAAGAAACTTGGGTTGGTTGTAATTCTGACTTGGCGGTCATTGATCCTTTCAGATCATCACGTCCATAGCAGAAATTACGTATTTGCCTCACGTTTAGTTTTCTACATTTAATAACATTTTAAAGCTATTCATATAGTTCAATTGTACTTTACTATGTTGTCTAACTACACGAGGACGTATACGCACTATGTAATAGCGTCAATATTGCTTTAGCAAAGGACACATTCTGCGTTATCGATAACATTTTATAATACTAAAAACGTAGTTAGCTTAAAAGCCGTCTAATTCGTTGAATCCGTTAACAGCTGCTGGCAAGTCAAACTTCATCCAATGACATAACGATAACATTTTCTAATACGAAAAACGTAGTTAGCTTAAAAGCCATCTAATTCGTTGAATCCATTAACAGCTGCTGGCAAGTCAAACTTCATCCAATGACATAACGATAACATTTTCTAATAAGAAAAAACGTAGTTAGCTTAAAAGCCGTCTAATTCATTGAATCCATTAACATCTGCTGGCAAGTCAAACTTCATCCAATGACATAACTTAGCAGCAAGACAGCAAAAATCACCCAAATGCCGCGCGGCAAGTGCACCGAATGTGCTGCGCACGTGGAGGGTGGCATCACCGGTTCTTCCCGTTCCTCCAAGTCCGAGCCAACGCAATCGTGGCAGCAGAAGAAATTTGTCGGATCCCACTTCTTCTTGGTGTTCAACAGCGCGTTGTACGTCTCCATGCTGCCCCAAAACGCGTTCTTCCAGCCGCCAAGGTCTTCCGCCGGCTCGTTGAAATAGACGTCCAACCCGTACCTCCTGATGTTTCTGCAGAAGCGAATGGACAGCTCTACGTTCTCGGGATCGTTCGCAGCGTCGTCCCACAGTCGAGTGCAGGAGATAGAGAAGCTGGCAGAGCGCAGTGCTGGGTTGATTGGCGTCTCAGATTTGTCAACGTCGTTCGCTTTGCCTTAAAAAGAACGAGCGTTCGAGGTATGAGCACACACTTAGGTCTATCTCTAAAACAGGCTGGAATTGATAGTACTAGAGGAACTGGGTGAAGAAACGACCTCTAAATAGATGAAGGTAATATATCGGGTATGAATAGAAACTACAGTGACATTTACGATCTAATCGAATTAAGGCGTTATACATACGCTTATGTCTATCTCTAAAACAGGCTGGAATAATAGTACTTGTGGAACTGGATGAATAAACGACCTCTAAATAGATGGAGGTAATATATCGAAACTCTCATATCCACTACGAGAACATAGCGTTCTCGTGGGACATAAGTACCAGATCGCGATGTATAAAAGATCGCTACCAAAGTGTTTATGGTCTTGTAGTAGATACGAGAGCTCCGAGAAACGATACCATGGACTAAACTGATAAGAAGAATCTTATAGTCTTACCTCCCAATAGGGTTATAGAACAACTCGATATACTGGAACTAAGTTTGTCGAACATCTCAAATACGATATCTTTAACCAACTGAGGCTTTAACATTATCTTCTGGATGACTGCGTTCGCCATATAAATTCTCATGTACGAGAGATCCGGGTTTGTTACGTTCACTGCGTAATCCCAGAACGAGGTCTTCTCAGCCAAGTTCGTATGGACTGCATTGGAATCGTTCAACAATGGCTGAATAGCCTTTGCCGACTCGGCGGTTGATGGTCCGTAGTGCAACAGCGACACCAGGACTCCGCCAACCGTGTCCTTGTCGTAGTTGGTGGTTGTCAGAGCGACATACCCGCCCCACTGCTGAGGTAGCTCGACCATTTGTCGTAGGACGTAGTAGAGATATTCGTGGCCAACGGGCTTCTTCTTGTAGAAGAGAGGATAGAAGGCGGTGAAGTGGAGGAAGCGACGCGGAGGGATGTGCAATTTGAAGGTGAAGGTCACAATGACGCCCCAGGTTCCCCCACCGCCACCTCTAATAGCCCAAAAGAGGCTCGCGTCTTTACTTCTCGCCCCCGTGTCCAAATTATACGTGCCCTTTTGGCTGACCCGCAACTGAAAATGTTCATGCAAAATGTACAACAATGACATATGCACAAACAGGCAACTGCAACCTAGTGTATACTGACGTCAAAAAGAAAATATCTATTACATTTGACTGTCTATTTCTTAAAGACTAAAATAGATACAATGATTATTTCAAATGCATTAAGTGGATGCGATTGTGGAGTACTAAAAACGTTAATTTAATTTACTGTTAGCGTTTTGATATCAATGAAACTAGATACTTTCTTTTCAACTAGATACTTTCTTTTCAACTAGATACTTTCTTTTCAACTAGATACTTTCTTTTGGACCTCAGTATACATACATTATACCACTGTCATAGTAGAATCCCAATCAGCAGAGCATAATTGTTTACTTATAAAAGTCAACAATATTTTCGGCAGTAGAGACTCCTCAACCCTTTCCGAACCGTACTTTGGTGTAGATTACTGAAGAAGAGTATATCATGCAGCGAAAACCTCGAAAGCTTAAAACATTGTATCTTGGTCCATTGCAAAGTTGAGGAGAGGATGTTCCAATTGAAACATAAGTATGACATGTTTCTAGCATTAATCTATACTGGCTTCTGATTCATAGAATGATCGTAGAACTGCAAGATTCCTTAAATAACTCCTATGCATACGTTAACGTAGAGATGATTAGTAATACTACTAATTCCGACGGATGCCTTAAAATGGCGATGAATAGTAAGTAGCGAATACTAATTCATATGTATTCGCCAAAGTAGAGAGCTAGTAGCGCTACGAGAGTTCTAACTCCTATGTAGACGTTAATATGTAGGTGACTAGATAGTAGCGATCCAACTGTTCAGTAAAACTGGACCCCGCTGGACACACCCCAGACTTACGTGATGTCCTTCCACTGTGACCAGCTCCACCTCCAGGAGGTTGTCCACGGCCAGCCCCAGCGACCTTGACATTGGACTGTGACCGCCGCCTTGCGTGTAGCCACCGACTGCCACAGTGTGGGAACTGCCCCCAACTATCACACGGTTGTATTTTTCCAACTAGAAAATTAAAATAACAGTATTATATACATCAAAGCTCAACACAACCGATGCCTACACAGACTAGTTTATATACTAGTATGCTATATATGTTGATTTGACTTCCAACAATAATTTGCTTAATGTAATGTTAAATATCTACCCGTGTAGGTGATACCTAAGATTTGACTTTAAAGCAATTGTAGTTACAACTGTTTTGAAGGGCCTGTTGCACGGTGCTCTTGTAGGCTACACCTAGTGTAACGTCAACGCTTTCTATTGTGGCGGGAGCCCAGTTACAACTATCGTAGCGCTACAAGAGAGTCGTTAAACAGGCTGACCTAGCAACTAGGTCATGGACCTAGTATATATCAATAACTATTATGGCGCATCTCATAGAAATATTGAAATGATGTAATTTTTAGAATTGTAAGAGTGCTCTATAAGTGTTCACAAACCTCTTCATAAATTCTTCCCCACGTATTTCCGCTCTCAAGAGTTACCTCCCCTCCGGGACTACGTTTGGTGGGGTCTACAGAAACTTCCATCTTTTTCATCCGGGATAGGTTGATCACCAGGTTCCCGTCGCCGGTGGACCGTCCAGTAAACGAATGGCCGGAAGACAATACCGAGACCCGGATGTTGAACTTTCTGGCAAAGTTCACGGCCTCCTTGATGTCCTCAACCGTCTCGGCAAAGATTATTCCTCCAGGAGTTTTGAGGACTCGGGCGTTCTTCATGGTGTTTACCAGGGCGAAGTGCGGATGAGACGGAGAGAAGAAGTCCCCATCCAGCTTGGATGCGAACACCGCCCAATCGCTCTGTCGTGGCCAGCATTGTTGACCCAGGAAACACTTCTTCTCACACAGTCTGGCGCTCTCCGTATCCAGGGCAACATTGAGAACGTATACAGCGAGGAACAGAAATCTAAAGAGAACGAGAAAATAGTATGTTATATCCTCACTATCATAAATTATTAAATTATGCTGAATAAATTTAATGGACGCTATTATTTGAGAATTAATTATACAAAACTATTAGAATATTGGGGAAATGTTTAAGTTAATTAATCCTGGGCGCTCCTGTATAAGGAACGGCGTATCTCTAGAGTAACCTACCTCCAAACTCGACACATTCGACACCATTGCTAAGGTTGAAGTCCGTGTTACCTTTGAATATTCACATTCAATGTGTATCAATTCCTACAATAATTGCAAAGTGCCTGAAAAGAACCTAGCAATATCGAGTAATAATTCTCGTAGAGTTTAGAGGCCTATTCGATGCAAATTATTACGGGTCTGTCGTTCAATACCCAGACTGCTGATCTTACCTACACCACCCAGCAGTTGAAGGACTTTGCTAGCGATGCTCCGAGACTCGGCATATAACCAAGCCAGGCTTATAATCAAGGCAGGCTTCTATTCAAAGCAGGCTTCTATTCAGGCAGGCTTATAGTCAAGACGGGCTTATATTCACGGATTTGCGGTGTGTGTGGGTGGGGGGGACAAGATACGATAAGATAAGATAAAGCTTTATTACCTTGGTAGGAATTTGCTTTTTATCTTTTTATATACAGAGCATTAGAAATCGCATACAAATAAAGATAAATATGGACATGATACATATTAAGGCAAGACAACATAAGTAAAATACACATTTAATAAAAGAAATACATACATGTACAGTAGTAAACATTAGAACAAACCTAGCGGTTACAACAACGATTTACGATGGTTATGCTTGTAGGAATACAATATTTGTTTGGCACGATTAGATTTTATTTTTGAATATGGTAACGCCGACCGGATGGCAAACGTGTATATTCGGAATTTAAAATATGGCTGGGGCCATTAACACTTTTTGAAGCAAGGGCTAGTACACGCTTAACAAATGATAATACTCCTGCAATTTTAGAGCTGATGCTAACAACTTTAATCAAGGCTATTATTGATATCGGTTCTAAACATCAAGTACAAATATGTGGTACTTTTTTGGTAAACGAGAAGTAAGTATTATACCAAATTCAACTTTTACTAATAACACAAACAAAACTGCTCTTTGCTGCGCCAATTCTTAGAAATTGTTATACCCTGTATCCACAGTTCGTGACTCAATTCTAGTAGTTTGTTATGGGGCATGGCACTGTACCCGGTATATAATAGTAGAATATAGAATGTTTTCGTATTGATTGTCGCACGAGGTGTTCAGAGCAACATGTTAATATAGTGTAGTGTGTAAACCAACATTCCACTTCAGTGTAATAATATCGACTAAGAATGTAACACAAGTTATTGTAACCCAGTAATACGTAATGTGTTTAAAGCTTGAAGCGAAACACCGGCAGTGTACATAACTGTGATTTGTTCTGCTTTCTGTTGAGATTAATTCCCGTCCACTAGTTTTGTGTCAGTGGCAACTTACATAATGGTCGAGTATGTGTGGTTATATATGTATACTCCTTGACCGATTGTTAGCAGAGAAAATAAATAAAGCATTCGTATGAGTGATTATTTACACTTCATATGATAATGTTGTTTAATTTACACGTCTAGGAAATCCTGTTAACAGAGTAGCAGTTAACGTATGTTTACTTCCAACGTCTGTCTGGCGTCTCTAAATGCATTAGCAACAGTTGTACCTACAGTGGATTGTAAGTCATAGTTTAGAGATCAGCTACAAGACTAGTGTAAGTCTGTTTTTACACGAACAGGTTTTATTTCTGCAATAGTTTTAACTATTGTTTCTCGAGTATATTGTGGCGAAACATGTGTTTCATGCAATGGACTTACATATGTAGCGGATCCCAAAGATTTGACGTACTGTAGTTATAAGAGGTATATAGAGGTAAAATACATCGAGGAAAACTCTGATAATTATTATTGTTTACGAAATTGTAACGGCTCCCAACTGCGCTAATCCGTGTTACGACATATTGACAGATTTTGTAAACGTCTTTTATCAGCATTACAGGCTCCCATTTGTTTTTCTTTTTAAGAGGTGCATTTCAAACTAATTATCTGAACGTTTATCAACATTGCATTCGAATTTCAATCAAGTATGAAAACAAGGTAGCGATTATGTCTAAGTTACCGACACTGCCGAGTAACAATTATATAACAAGGAAAGCCAAAGTGTGTTTCCACTGTCACTATCTCTTCGTACCAGAACCACAATGTCAATTCGTAATAATAATCAAACAAAATCGTAAATTCAGATTGATGCCCCTAATGATTATGCTATGGCTTTGAAAATCAAATATATATGCTTGTCTTTAGGCACTATAATACAGTTGTTCATAAGCCGATAGATAACATTCATACTCGCCCCATTTTGATGTCTGTCCTCAACGACCGTATTGTTCCAAAATTCCAGATTGCAATGATGACTTGGGCAAGACGTCCGCGTTGAAATAGAAGTTGCTCGATAACCTTTAACCTGGTGCTAATTCTACATTACATGCTTCTGACCACTGCCCATTGTTGCTGTTTGTTCGCTGTGGGTGAATACTTCGGGTCAGGGATGTGATATTGTTTTGACCTGAAGGGTACTCATGTCAACACGATATGCAAATTGGCCATCGAGATTCTTCCAGCTGACATGAACCAAATTTGGGCCTGGTGTATGGTTTTTACGTTCTGGTTTCTGTTTCTTGTATTCTAGTTATTGTCCGTCTATACCTTCTCAGCAATCCCCTTCTATCACTTCATGTATCTTACGCTTATATGCACGTGCGCACACGTATGTTCATACGCATGCGCGCGCGCACACACACACACACATACACACACACGCACACACACACAGTGATCATGAAGAGTATGCCCTCGATGTGACGGTTCATAGGATCAGGAATACGGCGTGCTTTAAGCCTTTGCGCACAAAATATCCAATAAATGTGGTACGAATTGAATACTTTATATGCAGCCATTCAGATGCATACTTGTTGCTACTAGTTGAAGTGCTTCATAAAAAGGCAAAAGTATGCAAGCCTCAATTTAATTTGAAGTTTTATGTTAAGATATTACCGCATCCTCCGAACAAGGGGATTACATCTTTGTTAAAAGACCCTGATTCATCAAATACTAGTAAACTGTATTACCTCTAAAGGTGGAGTTATATGTTGACGCCGTAATACGGTGCAACTTGCTAGCACACGTTTACCGCTGTAGCTCAGTCCCAAAACATTCTAGATTGATCTTCTTGGGAGAGTGTTTTGGGGCTGCTACACCGGTAAGCGTGTGCTAGCGAGTTGCGCTGTATGACGACGTCAAAAGTATAAATCCACCTTTAGTCTCATTCCGCTCTAAACTGCGCACCATCTGCCTGACGTTAAAAATACTAAATTCGTCATGGCCACAAAATCAGACGAGACGATCACAGTTACCATATGCATGACAGGGTTGCGTGTGACTTTCTAGCCGAGCAGTTGTGCATGGCCTGATGTTCATGCATTGCTTCAAATTTCTGAACATGAAAGATTTGTTAAACATTTCTCTGATAAAATAAAGTTTGTAATACGTCATTACCTGCAGCTAGCGTGGACTTAACCTTCGTCTTCCCGGTGGCAGCCAGGCATGCCACGATAAGTAATACGTCATTACTCCAGAAGGGAGAAGCCTACTCCATCCTACGATAGACAGGTATAGGTTGTTTTGGTATGTATTGAAAAACATGATGTTGTTTTACATTATAAAACTGGCAATGTGCGTAGGTTCTTCCAGTATACAACATTCCATTTATAGTACGTGTTGATACGCAAATTAATGAGCATTGACAAATAAATAAAATGCCAAGTTATCCACAGTTCTCATTTCTTTCGGAATTTAAACAAGTTTCTTTGAAATGTTTACTTGGGACGCTCGGAAGACAACCTGAGATAGGTTGTTGACATCATGACACTTCACATTTCTGATCTAGATCATGAACAGCCAACGTCAACACCATGAAGAGCCAACGTCAACACCATGTATATGTAACAAGAAATATTACTACGAAGAATATAATAGTATATATTTCTAGAATAACGGGTATCGATTACCACTGGTAGTACTGTTTGTATGGAACTAAGTTATTTTCATACTCCGACGGAATTCATTTAATGTTTGTGGTAGGTGGTTCTATAAAAGGCCACTACCGTCATCACTCCTACTACATCTACTACTATTACAACAACAACTACTACTACTACTATTCTACTTCTACTACTACTACTACTACCATGACGACCACCACTACCAACACTACTACTACTACTATAACAACAAAGAGACCACAAGCTAAAATAATTAGCAAATGATGTTCTTCAACATGGAATTTAAAAATAAATACACCAAACTGAATAACAATAATAAATAGGTTTAATTCTACGAAAGGCATTTGACACGCAAGATAACTAACTGCACAAGGAATGCGATAGTGTCTGAAATTTTAATTTCAGGCATGCGTCCTAATTGCTATCGTTCCTGTTTGTCTGAGAAAGCCTGAAGAATGCACAGCAAAATAAATTAGGACACCCGAGGTGACAGTATTCTGTCTGGAACTGGAAACCTAATTTTGTTTGCTGTGATGGCTCCTAGTGTCATTAAATACAACAGTGATAAATAAATATCATATATAACGGAGTGAGAAAACATAATACTAAATACTGTATATACTGGGAGCATCACGTCTTAGTTTGGCACGTCGAGATAAATAAAAGAAAATAGTGTTAACATGCTATATTATAAATACGAGTACGGGTAGTTAAATTGTAGAGTGTATGTACATTTATGTATAAAATAATCACTTAATAAATAACATATGTTATCACTCAATAGCTCGACAGAAATGTCTATAACACACCATAGTCATCATAAACTGATAAGATATGAACCCTAATCTGTCATCCCGTAACCATTGACAACCGAATTAGAACCAAAACAAGCATAATGCTTATTTAATAATTGTCTATACAAAGTGACATTTATTTAATATATTTTACAATTATTAAAAATAATATTAGACGGTTTAATGCCATATAGTACACTAACTGTTTACCAGTATCTAGTATCATTAGGCGAATGAACTTGGCTAGATAATAACAACACTATGAACATGCAAGTTGAAAATACTGTTGTAGTTACTTCCCACTGGGGATCCATAGTATTGCAAGTTTAATAACAATCATATCAGGTAAATACATTATTAATATATTATCGGGATATTTAGTTTATATGTAAAGGTATCCAGTTGTCGTTGTAGTGTAAACATGTTGGTCATATTATTGTTTTGTACTTAGAAAGTCTAGAATGTACAAGTATTAACGATGAACATGTCTGACTAAGGTATTTCCTTGTCCGGGGTCGTTAACTGAAACAAAGAGAAATAAACATTCAAGATTTCATCATCGGAATTTTTTAAACAATTGGACTTCAGGAGATATGACTATCCAGGCCAATAAAGTGAATTTAATTTGAGTAAATTATGAATTTACATGATATTAGAGAGCGAATTTGATACGTCTATATGGATGATGAGTAGCGTTATTATTTACAAGAAGCATGTCTACATTAAAGGGGCAACTTCATACTTGCACGTATTTAATCATAATTTTTTTATATTTTTATTATTTTTCTATCTAATGTTAGCAGTTAGTAAAAAAATATAAAAAAAATATACCATAAATATATAACGCTACTTTACCCATTTAAAACTA
>JAUTBQ010184593.1:0-10741 GCA_032361185.1 Lepetodrilus ovalis | reverse complement strand
TGTGCGAGCATGCGTGTGTGTGTGCGTGCGTGCGTGTGTGTGCGTGCATGCGTATGTGTGCGTGCGTGCGTGCGTGTGTGTGCGTGCGTGCGTGCGTGTGTGTGCGTGTGTGTGTGTGCATGTATATTTATTGAAATCTCACGTCCATTATAATATTCTGAACATGTGCAAACTGATTTCGATCGCTAATATATTAAACTTAATTAATTGATGAATTCTGACGTGTATATCTCTCTTTTCATAGCTTATTATGTGGTACTGCTATCGCTAGACTCATACTCAATGATAAATCTGGCGCAAACGTGTCATACTGTGCTATAACCCGACATATGGAAAGAAAATGTCCCCCGTATCAAGAAGTTTTTGTTTGTCTTTATAAAGTGTCTGCACTGTTGTTGACAAGATGTTTTCGTCTCTATGACTATGTACCTTGCTTTAAGCCTTTCGAAAACACGGTAACTTGGCTACCGTAGCCCTATCTTTCCTAAGTTATTTTATATCCTTCAACATGCATAACATATCATTGTGGAAAGTTGGACAAGCACTCAGTAATAATTGCAGTTGCATTGAAAGGGTCTATTCAGCACGCCTAGCAATGTAACAAGGCTGTGTTCGTGTAATTGCATTATGATAACTATGGTGTGTTTCGATGACTAGGGCAGGGGGACATTAGCATGCAGAAACCGTAGCCTTCGTGCTCTCAGCTGAACATTTCCACTCCATATATCGTTTGTTACCTATAACAACTGATACACTGGCGAATATTATTTATAGTTTTAAAGTATTTTTTTTATTTCTCCAGACTTACCAATGATACATGTATGTCTTTAAAAACGTGTTTTAGACGTTAGACAATTGTATACAGCATTTCAAATTAACAGTAGAAAACAAGGATTTTTTACCAGATTGTACGTTTAGAATATATTCACGTTTGTTACCTTGAATATTTTCTTGGTGTTGCTGCCTTCTGTTTAAGACGATACACACCATTTTAGAAACAAAACATAAACAACCACACATATTATAGACATATGTACACGTTTAGATTGAAGTAAGGAAAAGGGAGAAATCTTGATTGGTAGTATATTTAAATGAACGGACCCTGTGAAAAGTTTTACCCATTTTCCTAAGCCTTGAAACCTAGACCTTTTTATTTTATGTGTTCGGATGCTTGCTTTCAGCGGGAGGAAAGTCCACAACAACGATTCCTGATAAGATAATGTAAAATTTAGAAGGATGACATTTGTATTCTCTGGAAAGTATACTTAGATATTGGGATTATTACATCAGGCGATCCTCTGTTTGCGTGTCGGCTTCTACACAACAAAATGACCTCGCGATAGTAATAAGCATATCAGTTCAAGTAGAAAATACGGGTATAAATTTCCACCAACTTTCAGTATGCGTATACAGTTTGCCATGCTCCTGGAGTATGTATAGTTTTCACCTGTGCATGCAAATCGATAAACTACAGTCTGAGCGATCTACACGTTATACACCATTGTCCGGTCGTCTCAGATCAACTTGGATCAAATTAGTCACGCGTCCAAACTAGGTGCTCGCTGCTCTAGATCGATTCAACATTTGCAAGCGGTTCGCACAAAGACCCCGCCACCCCTTTCTTCTACAATGATCCGTCCCATCGCGAAATATCGTCTTTAATCGCATGGTTAGATCGAGGGTAGACAACACTCTGTCAGAAGTACGGTTATACTAAGTCCCGGATACGGTAGGGGGACTAACAGGAGTTGATATCGACAACTTGAATACCTGACACTCGCAAATACCCGGTACCATCGGCGTTGGCAACTTTGGAAGGATACTCTTTGGTCAATTTCAGTCGGTAATTTATATATTTTTTATAGTTTTATTGAATTCTTGTTGTTTGGTAACTATCTAGCATGTATTTCTGTGACTGTTGACTCTGTTAACTGACAGCGAGTGAGACTGGAGTAAGACAGGGTTGTGTATTACGACCCTGCTTCATACATTTCAAACGTGTTTCTCCTTGGTCTTTCCACCAAGCCGTAAATGACATGTTGTTGTTCACCTGGTGGATCTATACCCTGACACCATCTCATTACCTGGGCAATCTATTCAAGTTAGACTTTAGAATTAAAGAGGCATGACCCGCCTTGGCCTGAATACAAATCTGCACGTATTATACGTCGGTAAAGACAAGTAAAGCAACAGTGCCGTTTGCTTCTGTCACGAAGTCGTACAGTAAGGGTTTTACTATAGTGAGTGTTACTTTTGTAGTAAGATCAGGTACAGTGTATGCCAACACGATATGCTATTTGTACACGTGCTTGGCATTTATATGTAAAAGTTTCTACCAAGTTGAAGATTATACTAATCTATAGAGTAAAGTAATATTAATCTTCATACTGCATATATTCTAATGTTCTTATGTCCTATCAACACATTATGTAACCCTGTATTCAGCTGGTATTGTAATATTTATTTTCTAGCGTGATCGTCTTTATATTGCATTTCGAACGTACTACTATCTATAGATGTAGTTATAGAGAAGATTACTTCATTAAATATTGAGCACAAAACAATATGACAGGAAGTTGCAGGTCTAATTGTAAATGTCTGTCATTCAGAACTTTTGGCAATCTTTCAGAACTCCCGTATACTGTCAGGTGATCGTGTTATCTAGATCTGCACACGCGATTTGTAATAACTAAGGAAGTATACCTCACAAACAGCCAGCTTGGCCCACCATGGATAGACACGAACCTGGTAATCCATTGTGCTATCCCAGGTAGACCAGTGTGAGCACCACACCACGCTAATCAATGAGAGGTACCATAACATTATATAAAGAGCGAATATTCTTTACCCTGACTTTACATTGTGTCCACTACTTTGAGTTTCTTTTCTCAGAAAGCATACCAGGGGATCGATAGTGCTACAGCACCTGAATAGTATTTATCTCATATATAGTAAATACTAGTAAATATAAACAGCACCGAGCTTACCGTGGATAGAACATTTAGTAACTGCTCGTGGTGCCCTGTCATTGCCTCGTTTTGACTTTTATCAGTAAGTCGGAACAAATTTTCCAAACTACTCCTCAGCTTGAAGGCTTTGAAATTTATTTACACTTTTACCCGGATACATTGCAATTAAAATTATCGTAGTAAATCTATATTATAAGGACATAACATGTATGTTTCATATCCAATGCTATGCTATATAACTATTTTGGAAATATTAAATGGTTAAATACATTTACGTATTTTATAGTTCATGATTTGGACTGTTTTTATGTATAATTATTTCGGAATGTTGCGCCTACTTAGTACATATTGAAATTACCTCAATAGTAAAATAGAAATATTTTTAGAACATTAAATTCAACGTATTGATATATTATTGATATGCCTAGAGGTAATGTAATCACTACATAGTGTAATGCAGGGCAACACAACCACAAGGTCAATATATGAAACCAAGCCTATCCTGTCAATGCATTACGTGTGCATTTCACTGCCAATCAATCTTACAAAATTCGTTATTATGTGCACAGTTCGAGATACATTTTAAACGCTTTTATACAGACGTAACCTTTAGTAACACCCGACCATCAACCCTACACCCAATAAGATCCCGTATGGAGAGACCTCAATTATCCTTCTATATATGTATTACCAGATTACTAGTATTGTATTATTCAGCGTAGACTAGATTCATTTAAAATATTCAATCACAGATGGTTGACTTATAAAATGGACAAATGCATTTCTCTCTGAGACTACTTACATTTGATTTATCCACCCAAAAGTTGCTATTTACCTTACGTACGTATTCCCCAACACTCCAGAGTGATAACAATAAATCAGATTTTATATGAATAAAAGTAACGGAGCTCAAATTGTCTTGTCTTTGGAACATAAACTACTAGATAGAATTCCCCCAATGTGGATCAACGAAAGGGATTTTGGCGACATAAAAATGATGATAAATATCATAAATGAAAAAGTAGTTTGCATTTATTACTCAAATTACTTTGAAATCTGTGATTGCATGCCTTCAAAATTAATCTGATTATGCAATTCTACCATCAGACCGTTCAATGGAAACTAGTGTCAGAAATGTCAGAAATTCTACACAGAGTTTGTGAATGAAATGCACATTCTGCATCATTCACCAAAGTTCAGATTCATTCACAATAGATCGATAAGATTAATAAAACATAGAATCAGCAACACATGTGTGGCGGGTATAATGTGTTTCAGGGTCATGCTTTATCGAGTTGATCTATGGTGAACGAAGCTTATCTACACAAATATGCTGAATGATGTAGAAGTTACGTTTTCAGTCTCTATCTCAATGTAGAATGATACATATGCCATGAAACGATGTGTAGGGTAGTCATCAGTAATCTTTTACGTTTCTGAATTTAGTTTTTCAATTGTGGGCCTGCAACCACGCCAAATATATATTCTCGTGTCATATATAACCAGGAATATAATCATGTTGTGAATCCTTATAGGATGTGTTAGACATTAACAAGGCCTTTATCTATTTTTCTTTTCTGGAAGGCAGGCGAGCAACACCCGCCATACATTTCTCATTGTTGTATAGTTATACAGGCAGTGTTTACTACTGGCGAATACCCTTGCGTATATATCACCACCCGTATTAAACTCTCAACTTGTTTAGCACCTACCCTGTTAGACTCGTTTGGTATACTATTGCCTGAACATGCCGTCGTTAACCACGTATCTATCAGGCTATTTTAATACAACATCAAACTAAAAAATATATATATATATTATTTTCATTTTCCAAACTTGACATTTTAAGATTTGAGAGTTTAACGTGATATATTTTTCAAATTTAAGAAACGTAATGTTGAAACCATGGATGACAGGTAGTTGGAGAGAGAACAAGACGCCGATAGGGTTAATTGGGAAAGTTACTTCCGTGTCTACTATCCGTAAGTAATATTCCCCCGCGCTCCTTTGACTTAAATAACATATTTAATATTTAATAACAACACCGTACGTGTCGTCGCGCAGAGGCCCACCTCGTCCCGTATCTGATGTAGCGTTCACGGAGAACACTGCCTCGTTAATGAAGGATGCAGTTTGGTTCTGTGATCTGTGATCTGTGATCTGTGACAAGCAGTAAGGTCAAGTGTATCGAGACGAGATACAGACGCACAACTGTGTATCGACGTAATAATATATACTCAAACCACACCGAGATTAACACAGCTATTCACGTGCTATTAACTGTCGTCTGAAGGGAAATACTAACTGGATAATGCACTCGACTGTAGCTGTATTTCCTAGGACACATGACAACCGCCTTTACCCTACTTAGAATGTTATCATTGGTTAAGTAGACAACGGCCATTGTTTCAGAGGATGAAGCTGTTGCGTTGGGTTCGATCGGAATTAAATAATAGCAAACTACATGTACGTGATTTAGTGAATTTCTGATTAGTATTATCACGTTAACGATTTAGACTGTATAATCAATCAGTTGGTGGCCTAATACTTGGATAATGAACTAATTATACATTAGAATTAATACAATGGACATATTATCATAATGAATGAAACACAGACATCTTTAAATAAAAGACCTTTCTATACGGTGTATGCATACACGATATGTATAGCAAGTTAGTGCTGGTTCCATTTACGTAATTATAGAACTACTGATGTCAATGGTTGACGTTACCACGTCATCCTAAATCAAACTTTCATAGGAATATTTGCAGACCTAGCTGTACAAAATGTAGTATAGCCCCACACCTCTGTATTCTCCCTGGCAGGTGTTTGCAGTCAATCCCACTTAGGTAATCCATGTCGGAGGCTGCTCAGGCCGCTTTACTTATTTATCAAAGATATACGTCACACGCCAGAAGTCACCTAGCGACAGCTTTATGGTCGGCTTTAGACTTACTTACTTCTAAACGCTGGCACCCAAACAAGCTATTGGCCTACGACACGGTGAATGCCCATTCTCATATAGACATGTGTATTTACAACACCAACGTGGACATTTAGTGATGTTGGTATGAATTTATAACAGGATGTAGCATTCATGTCGATAGCATACGTGGTCATGCATAATTTTATGTAGTTCAAGATCTTCTGAATAGAACTATGTGTGATATAATTTGCTTTGATCTTTCCTTTTGCTTTCAGAGATTGTAAATCTTTATTTTTTAAGCGTCGACGACAACAGGGACCAAGCAAGACAAGCGGCATTGACATACACTTGTTAGCTCTTTTCTAAAGGGTGGTGTCTGTTGTATCTTCTATATCAATTATCGATTTCTGTGAGTGATGATTACATTGCATAGAAATATTCATGATCTTCCAGACTGCAAAGATAACGCTCTTCATTAAAGTTGTTCTACTGTTGCAGGTGTATCAGACTATCTGAGTGATCCGAGGCTTGTGGCAAGAGAGTCAGACATTGTCAGACTGTCAGGTATTACTTACTGAAGACAAGTTTCAACAGCGCGATGTCGGTCAATCGGAGAAGATGGCCTACACTTAGATACCACTAGAGGAAACATTCGAGGAACTTTGGGATTGCTTTTAAACACGTTGAGGATGAATGTCTAAGACTAGAGTGTAAGCCTAGACTAATCCGGCAAAAGTGTTGAAGGACAAAAGTGGTGACATCTGAATACTCAAGTTTCCTATAAGTCGTATACTATTTAAATTCGACAAGATGTCCTTTCTGAATTTCTTCAAGAAGAAATCCAAGACAGACGACAAAATTGATGAGGACAATGACATACGCGATGGCGAAGTTAGAGACCGGAAGTTGAAGAAACAGCTTTCGATTTCCAGATCCGGGAGGTACAAACAGAAGGCACGACAACGAGGCGGAGTTGCGGACAGACCCGAACTGTTCCATCACGAAGATGACGGTACGAGCCAGAAGCCAGAAGCCATGAAGACTTCGGGGTCATCTCCAAACGGAAGTTGCCGAGAGGTCAAAGGAAAGGTCATAGCCGGTGGAATGAGACTAAATGAACAAATGGCGTCGTGACCTTGACCCAAGCACTGCAATTATATAATATGTGTACATAATTTGCATGGATGGATTTAATCATGACCAATATATGATTGAGCGGAAGTATGTGATTGTGAAACTAGACACTCGTCTGATTGCATTGGTTTGACCCTTGACCCTTGAACACGCTGGTTGCCATGATCCGGACACCGTGTGATTCTCGAGGAACGTCATCTTGTGAGACAATTTAAAACAAACATTTTAAAATAAAATCAAGAAATGTAATTCGTGGAATATAGAAGATGTTTCTATCCAGATGTCCCATCAACTAATGGAATTATGTGATTGATTTTAATCAGGAAATACTGTGTGCTGTTAGAACAATTTGTCCAAGTCAAGATGAAACTAAAACCACCAATATTATTGACGTTATATTAGAGCCATACAGTATATTGAACTGTGAATACTGATGTTAATTACCTCCCATGTAAGAAGGTAAAGGTCAATATTTTAAATGAACAGAGCCGAGTATTAAAGGACGAATAATGACAATTGCTCACATTTGTCTCTGTGGTGGTGTTTGTGTATTTATTTAGTTTACCAATTTGTTTATTGATACAATACGTAGACTGTTCATATATACACGGATAGTGACAGACGTACAGACGCTTCTATTCATTACACTTACTCTGCTCTATAGCTTCACAATGCAATTTGTTTAGTCTTTATTGTCTAACGTGCTTTTATCGATCTACTGTGTAAGGATTTTGAAATTGCCTTTTAACAAACTATCGAAAGAGAACAAAACATAATACGAAAAGTAAGTGGTATCATAACAATAGGGATAATGGTAATTATAAAAATCAATATCCTGGTAGATCTTATGTATAGTCAAAGTAGGCAGATTATACAATTATTGCTAGTAAATATTATTTGACTATTCCTTTCGAACATATTAATCTTACGGATGTGAATAGTTAGTAGGTAATTAATCAATAAAACGGATCGAGCACAGTTTCATCTATCCAGAAGCTGTGGTTATATTTAGAATGTCAAATGCGAGTATTCTGTGTCAATACCTTCAAATGAGGAACTATGAGTACATGTAAACATGTTTGGATGCTGTATTGATAGGTATTTGCTTTACATGTACTGCCCTTGGCTTGTTTGCCTACATCTTTTACTGGTTGCTTTAGGTTTGTTTGTGCAATTCAGAAATGTGTACTAGCCTGAACTAAACTCTATAGAATAGAAACCGAGGTACGATATTTAGTGATATGCGAATTGGATTATTTGTGTTTTGACAATGAGAAATCCCCCCTTTATCCAAGATTGAATTTCGAAGGATGGTTGTTAACTATGTTGTTGCCTATTTCCATTTTTTTTTTATAACAAAGTCAATTAGAAACTTTAATACAGTTGTATTGTTGCATATAGTTGTATTGTTGCAAATTCGTCCTATATCGGATTACACTAGTCGCCAGGCGATGATTTTCTTGCCTGTTTAATGGATGAGATATTTAGTTAGAAGACAATGGGTCCAAATAAAAAATATGTTTGCTTAAGCTCAGCTATTGATTAATTTTAATCTTGGAATTCGCAGCGGAACATAGTAGTATATTTTACTGAAACTAGTTGGAATAAATCCATTTGTTATCGGCGATTTTGTATATAACATGAATATTTCTTATAAACTTTGAAGCGTAATTTGAAAGCCATACTTTATCTTCCAACTTCACGTCTAGGCAACAATATGTGACATATGTTACGCCATTATATGTAACATGTATGTATACCTACTGTATATACACTGTCGTCAACAACATCAGTTGGTGTGCACACTGCATACGTCGTCATTATGTATATGTCAATATGTCAAGAAATGAAACAGATGCTCGCCGCGTCACCATGTCATGGTTACACCTGCCAAGTAGCACTACAACCAGCTAGCTTACATCCTTACAAGAAGGCGAAATACTATTAAAGAACCGGAAAGCTGATTAATATCAATCATTGCCGAATGTAAACCAGACTGATTCCTTTCATTGTATGTATACAAGTACATTTTTCCCAGCAGCTAGTTATTATTAATAAGCAGATGCGAAATATATATTTATTAAATACTAAAATTCGTGCTGTAATTCTCCAGAGGATTCTGGAGCTCTCTTGATAAAAATAAATATAACATAGGTGATCATGATCCATCAATTTAAGGTCAAATAGCTTACTCGATCTCCTAGGTATACGAGCTATTGCAATTATTCAAGCTATTGCAATATATTACTGATGATTATTAATCGATGTTTTCACGTATAATGATATATGTAATACAAGCAGATACTGTTTTATTACAGCCGTCCATAGACACGCAGACGACACGGAAAATGATTATATAGTTGTATTATGATATTCTCACTTTCGGATGGACAAACATAAAACATACAATTTGCAGTATTTTTATACAGCGATCTAATGAATTTCCGTTAATCTTTGTTCAAATTATCTAGTTGTTAGTAATGAATTTCGATATTTTTCTTTCCAAATGCATGTTTAATTAAATGAATTATTATGTGTATTGTGTATAATATAATAAATGTACATTACAACATAAATTTGTATTAGGACGAGGTATATTGCCAGAGTAAATATGTTAAAGTTTTAATCATAAACTTTGAATTCTTCATGTTTTGGTTTTCAAATGGAAACATATTGCTAAGTGTAATCAATTAACAGAGGAGTTAATTGATTACACTTTGCAATATGTGGTTGTGTTAGCTGGACATTTTATGTTTTCTTGAAAGTGTTATATTTTCGTTTATAGCCTGGAAGCACTACACACTAATGTAAGGTTTAGCAAATACCAGGCATTTCTGATCTGTATTTCACATAACGTTTAATAGCAGTGTTACACGGTATTGAATTTATATGTGATCCTGTGATATGAGTTTTCAAATAATAAAACAGCATGCCATGTATATAAGAAATCACATTCCCACTTTGTACCCGAGAAATGTAGTTCTCTAGTGCAGTGTTGATATGTTTAACCAAATCAATTAATTCTAGAAGAAATAGGTTTGGATACGATCTAAGATTAATAATAATACATGTACGCAACAATTAATACTTATGCTTGTCGCTGTGGACCAACATGTTTTTTGTGTATATATATATATATATATAGTAGTAAAGGTTTGTAGTGTCACTGTGACACTTCTGGTTTCAGTTTTCTGTTAAATATATGTGTGTATTGTTGTTCGGAGACTTGTACATGCATAGTGCCATCAGTACAGACTGTAGTTGACGAGATGTATAGCTTTTCGCGGTGCATAGCCAACACATTACAGGGTTATGTGCCTTGCATTGTTATTGTACCGAATAAACACATGTGAAAATATATTTTGCTTTTCTTAATTATGTGAATATTTTGCAGTATCTTAATTAACACATTGGTGTGCACCATAGTTGATTTTGTCTACACAAGTGTTCTTCACCACAAGACTACCACAGGGGTATCGTTTCTCGAATCTCTATATATCTACTACGTCCACATGCACCTCGTAGTGATCTCTTATGCGTAATGATCTGGGTATCCTTTCACAAAGCTCTCTTATCCACTAAGAGACCATAGCGCTCTCCTACCAGTTCATTAGCTATGGGCAAAGATAACGCTATGGTCTCCAGGGTAGCCTTTCACAGAGCTCTCATAAAGTTATGGTCCCATAGGCGCTAAGAGAGGGCTTATGGT
>JAUTBQ010184582.1:0-10742 GCA_032361185.1 Lepetodrilus ovalis | reverse complement strand
TTTCATATTTTATAATACTTTTTTGTCATGACAAAGAATGATATTGTCTTTGATGTATTCATGATATATGAGAGTTACGTCCCTTGCGTTAATACAAAGAAGGATGAAGAATTAAGATTGTTCAGGTTATTGAAATTGAATTTTGCCTACCGTACAGCGGTAGAAAGGTTTTTGGAAGTACAAATATGATTATATATATGTCAAGTGAATGTACTTTGTAGTAGCAGCTAAGAACTAGTAAAAAACGGCTATAAATATCTGTGATATTAGACATGTATGCAGTTATATGCAATCCATCACCATACAAGTTTATACCTACTAATTATTGGTCAAACGAATTTAATTATCCAATGTTTTTATGTATTGAATATTTGTCCAGACAAATATAGGCCTATATCAGATGTATATTAGTAAATCAAACATTTAGACCACAGGCACAGATGCCTATTACAAATATTGGAAACCCTCGTAATACTATATTATATAGGTTTTCCAATATTTGTGACAGGCACCTGTGTTTAGACGATACAGTTCGACAACAAGAGCTAGTCTGTTCAGGAATCGGTATGGCGTAAGTTAATACACTACCATTCGTATGTTGATATGAAGACGGAGCAGACGTTATCAGATGAGATGATGTATGGTTTACTCAGATTGGAAATCCAGATTTGACGGTACTATACATCCTGGCGTGTTCGATCGGAAGATGACATTGACCGTACAACGTACTCACTTATATCACTCCAACAGGTTGCCAAGGAAAGGCAGAGGAACGCCATCCGTGGCAGCACTTCCGGCCCCGTCATGCTGCTGGTGTCGTCGTCGTCGTCGCTCGTCTGTCCATGAGCAAATACATAGAGTAAATATGTATATATACATTATATGTAGCTTTCTCTCGAGTGGTACGCCCATTAATGACATCCTATTGTTCCCCCAGTATTACACAAGTTCCTTCCTGTAGTTAACATAATCACGACATAAACAGCACCAGCGTCACATTACGTAATCTGGTAATTTCTGTCCACATTGCTGTATCTATACTTAGTATTTCGCTGAATTCATAAAATATTTAAAAAAAAATTAAACTGATTTCAAGGAATCTTGTTACTCTGCGGATTATGAACAATGTCCGTATTAGGGATTGTAGGTGGCCATTTGACAGAGAAATGATATTGATTATAAATTGTAATGGGTCGCTCAGTGTATGTTAAATATTGAGTGTCACGTGTTTTCGGTGCATCCAACGCAAATACAAGGGGGTCGTTATCCTAAGCATGTGCTGTCGCGAAAGGTAAGGTACCGTTGTTCAGTGTGGAGACAAAACGAGGGAGCTGCTATCCTATATAACACGAAATGTTGTTTTTTATTTAACTGTGATATATATGTATATAATCGCAATTATTAATGACAGCTATGGACAAAATCATCCTCTACCAATATAGCGCGTAGCTTCAGTCCTTTGATTCTAGTTCGTATTGTTGTTATTTCGTGCTCTATGTGTGAGGTATCTCATTGGAGCGATGTTTTTTCTGTTCAACATCTATTTTATACGTATTTGCCAATACCATATTTTACCTTTATTCTTCTACTATACTATATATCACTACCAACAACATGTCGAAAGAATTATTGGCCTGTCGCCTGTGCTTTTCTGAAACGAACGCTATATTCAGAAAATGTGTTTTCGGCCCAACCTTTTCAGTAATTGAAACAAATACATAGTTGCCACCATCGATAGCTTCAATCTGTTTCTTGGAACTCGTGCACTTACGAGAGCGATGTGGTCTCATAGCGGATACGAGAGCTTCGAGAAACGATACTGTTCAATAGATGACGTGTACATGTCTCATGATGGCAAGTAGCGCCCAAAACAATCTTTCATATAATCAGTGAACTAGGCACTGGTTAAAAAGCTGAAATTATAACCCTATGTTAATTCCAGATGACTAGTAACGTGCATGTCCTCGAACAACATGTATTCACGCTATCATACGTCGTCTGACATGTTGTCAGTCGCATGATGACGTCATTCGGGACATTCTTCGCCGTTCTTCACGAAGAGCTTGTTCAAGTTGAACATTATGTTGGATTTGTGTTGATATCGGTTTTTAATAGTTGCATTCGAGTGGTCCCATAGATGTTCAATATGTTTTATATCTGAATATGCTGGTCGTGGCAGAACGTTGCTGTCAACGTCGTATGGTTCTTATTAATTGCAATTTGAGACGTCGATGTCGTGGGATCAGTCTCATTCAACGGAAGGGACGGCAAGTCCTTGTACCTGAAAAACGTAGACATCCTAGGACACAGGCACTTGAATATACACGAAATAAAAACATCACGATCATTATGTGATACCCCTCTGACAACAGTGTCTATACTGAAAGGTATAACTGCCGCCATCTTCCTTTTTTATCTGAAATCTTTTTAATCACAGTTCTACTCACTTATTACGTAAGAGAGCTGTCATTTCTCGTCTCGCATCCATACAATGTATCTATAAATCAATGTATGTGTGGTCGTTAGGGTGGATACTACCCGCGTATCACAGGTATCCAGTTACAAACATCAGATTTCGACTAAAAAAAGCTTTCAACACGTTTGCCAAGACCGGAAAACACCCACAATGCATTGCGTATTACGTAGAAACCCCTAAATTTAAAAATAGAACGTGTAGCACAGAAAAACTATATAACCAGCTGATAACTTATAAGTTGTAAAACTACAGGAAAAAATGTCTAGCCAAGCAATTATTTCTTGGTAGGTCCATATTTTCTCCGCCCCCCATAACTTATGTTACCATTTTCTGGCATTGTACGGAATTCATCCATATTTGCGACTTGATTCTTGATGTATACTTAGCTAGTGTAAGGGTACATGTTCCAAACACGATTACGCTTGAGTAACGCAATGCAATTTTAATATTGCAACTATATCTATGTGTAAAGTTTCTTTTGCCCATCAGTATATATAAATATCCATATGTTTGGAACATCCCACTCATGAAATGTCACAATGTTCCTCATCTAATCAGACAAGTCGGCATTACGAAAATAGACAATCTAAACTTGGATATAGATCTAGTCATGTTGTGTGAACAATAACCTACACAATTTTTTAAAAATCATTAATTCGACTGACGAAAGTCTGATTCCACATGAATACAAAAAGAAAGAGGGAGTTTATTTTAGTCTAACAGCATGTAAAGTAAAACAGTCTAGAGAAGATTAATACTGTTTTTATTAAATCAAATCGGCTATTATCATCATGTGTATATATCTCAATAGACTATCGAAATGTCTGTAGATCCAATTATATCTCTTTCAAAAACAGAGCAATATATCTGTGACAAACTCTCCTCTTTAAGGCATATAATCACAGATTGACTTAGATAATGGTCAAACTAATTTATGTCTGAGACTATTTACGTTTGAAATCTGTGTACGCTCGAGGCACAGGGCACATGAAGCAGGTCATTATTTTGTTTTAATATTTTATTCTTGTTATATATTTTTAAATATACTATTTTATTAATTATACTATTTTTTTAAATATGTATTTATGAGGTTAGATATATTTTTAGACTAGTGATAATAGTTCTGTTTTAAAAAAAGAATAGGGTCCAATGTAAAGCCCTGGGGTATCCTTTCACGAAGCTTTCTTATCCACTAAGAGACTGGTAGCGCTCTCTTTGCTGATAGCTAATGCACTGCTAAGACAGCGCTATGGTATCTTAGTAGATAAGAGAGCTTCGTGAAAGGATATCCAGGATACCCTTTCACGAAGTTATCTTACCCGCCAAGAGACTGGTAGCGCTCTCTTTACCGATAGCTAATACATAGGCCGAGAAAGTCTGACCGTCATATCTGCGATCAGCTAATGCACTGCTATGTGAGCGCTATGGTATGTTAGTAGATAAGAGAGTTTTGTGAAAGGATACCCTGGTGAGTTGCAATGTAAGAAAGTATCTCCACTCTCCAATTCACCGACCAATTACATCAATGGGTTGAAGAGCCCTGGGATTATGGCTGGATTGAGAAGGTGAGGCCAGGGTAGACAGACTCATAACCTGTAATTCATGGTACGGGTAATCCATCCACAATAAAGTCTCATTTTATTATATCTTGTATTACTGGACAGAGGAACCTTCAAGTTGTATTAGAGCGTGAAGTCCCAGGCAGATGCAAAGGTTCTGCTGTTTCACTCTGCACCAGTCCTTGATATACAATACTGGCAGGTCATCCAACTCGAGCTTCATAACTACTGCCATGGTTGTGAATAAAGAAAATACCATTCGAATGGGAAGACACTCACATAATTAGAAATCCACCTAGATAGAAAACTCACCAGGTCTCAAGGTCAATGACCAAGAGTAAACTAATATCTATGTTGGCTCTAGGTTAGCTGGAACACTCGGGGTTAAAGAACATTCAGATGAAGAGGGCGAGACAATAGTTCTTCATCACGTCCTGCCTTACATAGCTAAGAATGCTTATATAGTTTTGTTTTGTAATGGGGTTTATAATCGCTTTCTAGAATCTTTCAACAACATCACGACTTGTCAGTTTAGAGCAGGAGGAAACCCGCAATATCCGTAGCGCTGAATGTTGCAGTAAACCTGTGAGCACCGGCTGGTACTGACAGACCAAGGACGATAACTGTAGTGCCACTCTACATGCAGACAGTTTTAATATCGCGTCACAAATTCATGGTCAAGCGTATTTTCCACATTTTATTTGTCTACACAAATCTTCATGCAAAAATAAATAAACATAAAATAAGAAACATCAGCTCGTACATCATTATTATCCGCTATTATTATATCTTTGTTAAGTAATATAAAATCGGAATTTTCTTTCAACAATAGTGCTATTTTATTTCATTCTTATAAATGATTAGCGCTTTGTAGCTCTAAAGAAATTTCGATGAAGCGTTTCGAATGAATTGTTAAGAACAAGCTATTGAAAGAAATTGCTCCATTGTGAGATCCACTACAGTTTCCTTAAAAAGCTAGACGGCGTATCGAAGATCCCGTTTTATCTCTGTGTCATAGCTCAAAATTAATTTCAGAATAAAATCACCATCCTAGCGTACTGAGGTATCAATTTGATCTACAGCGGTCAGGATTTATAGGGTATAATTTGTCAACATTAATTTCAGGATAAAATCGCTATCTTGGCGTACTAAGCTATCAATTTGATATACGGGGACATAACGGTCAGGAGTGTTAAATAACACAGTCGAGGCACTTTCGCCAGACGTACATATATTAAAATGATTATACAACTTTTGACTATTGAAATACATTTGAAAACATGTGTAGGCAAACGGTAATTAAGAATGTTACATAATTCATTAAGCAATGGATGACATTGACAGTTTAAATTGTTAAGGGAGACGCGTAACTGATAATTATGTGTAGTTGAAGGGCACGGACAGCGTGTGAAACTGACGTGGTAATTTCTCATTGTAGTTTATATCGTTCGATCACCACAATACGACCGACATTTTGTGTTCAACCGGTCATTTTGAAATGAACTTCTCGCGTGGTAAAACAAGATACGACGTCACAAGTACCAGGTTTTTGATAACCGTATTCTCTAAAGTTCTTAAATTGCGAACTTCTCAGTGAGAAATGATCTCTTCATAAATTAACATAAGCAGAAACCCAGTTTGGAGAATTCTTAGTAATTACGAATTTCTTAGGACTTACGATTTTTCGAGAATACAGGCCCAGACCTTCCGCTTTAGCTTATTCTGAACACGCGTCACTTCATATGCATTTCTGCCATATGTTCGTTTTTGTGTACTAAACTCTTTCATGATGGACCAAAACTAAAATAAACGTTATATAGTCATTCAATCAAGTATTGTCCGACTGACAAATTAACATAAAATTAGTGACATGACACTTGTCAATTTTTTAATCTATGGAAGCAAAGTTGGTCCAATCGGTATCTGTTTTATCATAATGACTGGCCAATTTTATTGAAATTTCAAATCATTTACCATATTAATTTATTTTTTATTATAGCAGGGATCGTCTTCCAAACGTCTGTTCATGATTTTATAATTTTGTCACCATACTTTAGTAATGGAAATATACCCGGTGCCTCATTTACGGAAGTGGTTAGAAAGTGGTGACATCGTTCCAGCGCGTGCGTTTTTACGTTTAGGACGTAACCACTCGGTGCTGTTTTTAAATGGAAATTACAACTTATATTGCCAGCATACAGTTTCTTAGATTATGATCGTCGATCGAATGCTGCGAAAAACGGTTTATTAAGTTATTGAAAACCGGCGTTTAAATGATGGTATTCGTTTCATCACTTGACCAACACTAGGGTCGACGCCAATTGACAATAGAATACTTCGTGCTTGTTCCAGAGGCCTTTTCTGACCTATCTGGGTCAAGCGCGACGTGTTCTATTGGCTACTGGCTCTATGGTTGGTCGAGTGATGAAACGAATACGCTCAATGATACACGTGCGGGTGGTCAAGCGGTCAAGCGGTCAAATTACTCGCCAGTCACGCTGGTGCACAATAACAAACTCAGGAACTCAGGACTGATCACTCTTTCATTTCTGCCAAGGTGTTGCTCCAGATCGACCCAGAAATCCTTCACAATTCATACTCCACTCGGATTTTTCATTGCAATTTTAAACCAAAACTTTCGAGTTGAGCATCAAATTGTACCCTAATAGAAAAATCGAAAGTTCTTGGCCAATGCATAGCACTAGCTATTGTGGAGTAGTGTGAAATTACTGTCATTGAAAAGTGAATAACATCAACGTGAAACATAAGGGAATTACAGTATTCGAGAAAACCATCAGCGTCTATTTCGCCAAAGAACGATCCGCCGGTAATTTTGAAAGTAATCACCAAACAGAACACTTCTTTCCTCGTCAATTTTAAATGATATCTTTTATATTTGAAGCCTTTAATATGCAATGATCAGGGCCGTAGCTATTTTAACATACGGTGGCAGTAGGGAGGCAGTTGAATGCATTTTACATAGTGATATCGTATTTATGAATTTATGAGAAATAACATGGGCTAAAACGGCCCTGGTAGCTACGGCCCTGGTGATGAATAATACGAATGATCAAATTAAATTAATATGCTAAAATTGAATCAAATTTATTCATCCTAAGTGCATGAGAGTGGAAGTCGTAGATGCATCAAAGGTACTTCATTTTGCCGACGTACATGCAGTGACACCCATGGAGTATGGCGGTAACTACCTGGTCACGACCTTTGTCATAATGTTCTTTTAGAGATAATCACGATACAGCTACAGCTAATTATTACATATAATAACGATGTAGGAACTAATAAGTTAGTTGTTGATTTTCAGCACCAGAATCATCTTTAGAACAACATGGTTTACAGACGGCGCATCTGTGCATATTTCAGTATTTTCCCTTCGTATCACATACATATGTCATTCAAATAGCTAACTTTGCATTCCTATATGAGCTAGTGTGTGATTAGTGAACAACCGGAAGTTAGTGTTGTCGAAGTGCAAAAGGAAGTAACCAACTTACAGTTGCGTCTCCATGGTCACAGCCTTTACCGTGCTTCGGTGACGAATTTCATGCTTTATTAAAATGCAACCTTATTATTCATTTTGAGCGATTGGTCATAGACAAGTTTGATTGCAATGTTTCTATATTTGTAAAGATTGTATGATGTGTATGAATGAGACGTTAATACATTTATTTATTTATCTGTCTGTCTGTCTGTCCGCATGGCTCTATTGCCTAACAAAGGTGTACTAATCATGTCGTGTAGTTATTGGACAGTCACGCCAGATGGTAGCTACTGAACACACACGCCAGATAATAGTTGGTCTACTGGACAAACACGCCAGATGGTAGCTACTAGATACACACGCCAGATGGTAGCTACTGGACACACACGCCAGATGGTAGTTCGGCTACTGGACATACACGCCAGATGGTAGTTGGACAGACTATTGACCTGTATGGATGGCTCTGCGTCTGTTGTGACGGACCCTAATTACATCTCCATTCTCACAGTGCTCCATAGCCTACAACACAGGTCCGCGAGGTCGCCAATACTCAGTACAATACTTGGGAGGTCCTGCCGTGGGCCCTCTTGCACGAATGGACGGAGCTCACGGAGCTGGACGGTAACCGTATACCTCCAACCTCAGCAACAGCAGCACCACACCACAGCTGGTCGGATTTAATGTCACCTCACACTTACGACGGCTCGACCAGGGGTTCGCGTGGACGCCTATTGCACTATAAGGGAGGTTCTGTATCCTTCTGTACAAATCGGCGGAGTTGGACGGTGACATTTAGCTCCACTTCTCCACTGCTGAGATCGTCACCTTAATTACTATTACGCCGTTTTGTACAAGTGGTCCTGATTTGGATTCCAACTTCTAAACTGAAGTCATGGATTTTGTCTCGTTTGCATCCAGTCAGTGATTGATTGGCTTATTCGGGACCGTGGGTCCTTCTGCTGGAAACAGATAATCTCAACTCCGACCTATCGGCCATAGAGACATTATGGATAAGGTAGGATACAAGGCTGTCATATACAAAACAGCATGACTTCATGTGAACCTTAATTCCAACCTTAGCAATGCTGTAAGTTGAAGTAACGGCTACCCCAAAATTCTTTAATAAAGTTATTCCGTCTCTCCCCTCTCTCTCTCTCTCTCTCTCTCTCTCTCTCTCTCTCTCTCTCCTCTCTCTCTCCTATCTAATCTCTCTCTAAATCCTTCCCTCCCCTCACTCTCCCTCCATCTCCCCCTCTCTCTCCTCCCTCTCTCTCCCTCCCTCTCTTTCTCCTCTCTCTCTCTCTCTCCTCTCTCCCTCCCTCCTCTCCCCTCTCACTCCCTCCATCGCCCCTCTCTCCTCCATCTCTCTTCCCCTCTCTTCTCTATCTCTCCCTCCCTCTCTATTTCTCTCTCTCTCTCACTCTCTCTCTCTCCTCCCCCTCTCTCTGCCCTCCCTCTCGCCTCCATATGCTCAGACTAGCTGGTTATTTCATTCAGTCACATGAAGATAGATCAATAGTGTCCATTGTTGCTAATATTCTCTGGATTACACGGTCGTTACGAGATTATTAGTAATTACTTCTTCGACACCCCTTCAATTTGAGTGAAATATATCGGTCGTAGTGCGTTGAACTTAAACAGTAGTCTTACTACCTATGTATTTTAAAAAGAAATAAAACATAACATAAAAAGTTTACAACAATGTCACATATCGTACACAGATCTCAAATGTTTCAACGCGGGTCATCAAGTTATTCCAACAATCGTCTACTTATTTCTTAGCTAGGTTCATCCTTTCTTTGAAAACCGATAGCTCTCCTGCATGATACATTTTCTTGTCTATTTCTAGGGGAAATTTCTTTAATTCCAACCTGGGTATCCTTTCACGAAGCTCTCTTATCTACTAAGGGACTGGTAGCGCTCTCTTAGCAGTGTATTAACTATCGGCAAATAGAGCGCTACCAGTCTCGTAGTGGATAAGAGAGCTTTGTGAAAGGATACCCTTGTCATTTTCTCAATCATTCGCTCTGTTCTGTTAGCAGTTCTGTTATTAGTTCTGTTATCAGTTCTGTTATTAGTTCTGTTATCAGTTACGTTCTTCGTGTATTATTGTTACAACAAATCAAAGACGTGGCCATGCTTCTTTAAATTGAAACGTTCTCCAGGGATCTACATATTAGTAATATGTCCAAACCAGGCTGTATATGTTTCACAATATCTATGCTTGCTCTTCAGAACGAAAGTAGTTACTTATACTCATCATCCGGGTTTCCAATGTTTCGATTGCAATTAAAGCACGAAGAACCCGGATGTAGCACTCATGAAATCTGCGACAAAGAGGAAATCACTGTCGCGGGAGAATTAATGTTCTGGAAATGATACTTAAAATAAATATTGAAGGAGATTATGCAGTTCAGTATCATCAAATTCAGATACGAAACTAATGTTCCTCGGATATAGGCCTATTGCACAATGGGTCTCGCCAGGGGTGCGTTAAAGCTGCGGTACATTTACTACAATTACTACGCTACTTTTTCCTACAAATAATGCGCGGTAGAGATCCGTATGAAAACAATAGTACATACATAGTATCATATTGCTGGATTAAAGGCTTCAGCAGCACTGCATAAGTTATGTAACAAAATTTTGTGGAGCTTGAACGCACCTCATGGTTCACTGACGATTTAATAAGCCAAGAATAGGTAAAACTAATATATGATTGTAATGGGATTATTCTGCAGTTAAATTGTCAATATGGTACATGTTATTCCAAATAAATAAATAATGTTGTGAAAGTTCGTTACATCGTAATTAATCGTTTGGAGCAGTTGGGAATTATTGATCATACGAATTAATACGTCCTATTTATTTTTATCTCTCCATGCAATATGCTATTCTATACTCAAATACCACTGAAGTGTGCTACTTGACCGAGGCGCATTGAAGCGGTAGTAATATGAAGCATTGCGTGTCTGCCTGTGATAGTGTCTGGATACTGGTACTTCATCTCTCCCCCTCTCTCTCTCTCTCTCTCTGTGTCTCTCTCTCTCTGTCTCTCTCTGTCTCTCTGTCTCTCTCTGTCTCTCTCTCGGTCTCTCTCTCTCTGTCTCTCTCTCTCTCTGTCTCTCTGTGTCTCTCTCTTTGTCTCTGTCTCTGTCTCTGTCTGTCTGTCTGTCTGTCTGTCTCTCTCTCTCTCTCTCTCTCTCTC
>JAUTBQ010184581.1:0-24055 GCA_032361185.1 Lepetodrilus ovalis | reverse complement strand
TCTATGTTACACTCTTTGGAAGGGGCTTCTATGTTACACTCTTTGGAAGGGGCTTCTATGTTACACTCTTTGGAAGGGGCTTCTATGTTACACTCTTTGGAAGGGGCTTCTATGTTACACTCTTTGGAAGGGGCTTCTATGTTACACTCTTTGGAAGGGGCTTCTATGTTACACTCTTTGGAAGGGGCTTCTATGTTACACTCTTTGGAAGGAGCTTCTATCATACAGTTAGTGCATGAGCACTTGCTATCACGATGAAGCATTGGTATATGGAGTTTATTATCTGACATGGTTGCAGTCCATCACTAGCATTGCTATTGGAACCACTGATGGTGACAATTAAGAAAAAGATAATTAATTCTTTAGATGGGTTTGTCTGTCTCTAGATGGCTTCACCTATTCTGAGGTGGTTTAATCAAACTTTTAGAAGGTTTTGTTAATCTATTGAAAGCTTAGTCAACTTATAGAAGGTTTGTCAATCGATCAAAAGTTGTAGCATTTATTATGATGACTACAATTCAAAGGATTCTAAAGATTGCTTGTCTACAAACAAATCATGTGTTCCAGAAATACAACACCTTATTAGGAAGAAAATGGCATTAATGGCCACCAGTTTATGGCCAGACATTTAATATCTATCATCACACATTGAGCCCAGAAACGGACAGCAAAATAGGTTGGTGCTTGTCCCGTCTAGTTTTTATTGACTTTACCGGAACTTCAGGGACATAAATATCTCTGTTGATCAGGGACGTACCCATTGAAAGTGACCCATGTCACATGACAGACTTATCTGCCTTGTAGACAATGATCGGGATACACTTCATGACATCCTTCGCAAGTTATGGAGCACTCTGGGTAACGTGACCAGCCAACTTACGTCTCGTTAAATCATCATACAAATTATATTCCAGACTTGGTGTAAACTGGTAAATGAGAGAATGTTGGATTCAGTGGTTTATAAATCATACATGAAATAATGTGTACCATATCTATTGCACTAGTTCGATAACTGTCTTAAAGATGTACTGTCCTCATGTCAGAAAATCATTTTGGTTTACCAATCTGTGTTTTCAAATATTTCATAAATGTATACATTTTTAATTAATAATATTCATTGCAATATTTTGAAATCGGTTGCATATTTTTGCTGATGTATTATCACGAATATTGCAACTGATGTCTGGTCACATAAAATCCATGTGCAAGAAAATGTAGCTGATTAGAGCTAATGCATGTCACAACTTCATGCTATTGCGATAGTCGACTTGCTATTGCGATAGTCGACTTGCTATTGCGATAGTCAACTCATTATTGGCATGGTATTTTACTCAACATAGAATAACAAGCTATGATAATACACATGCTGAAAATAATACATACAGTAATCTTGATAACGGTGATCTTGATAACAGTGATCTTGATAAACATACATAGACACAATGCAGGCAATATTTGCGACTGATTGCTATGTAGCACAGCCTTCACCCACAAGGTCGTGTTCCACAGCTGGCGATGCCCACCCAGGATGTTTGTCATGCCATACATTCGAATTCATACAATGACAAACATTTATCTGTTTCCTTGATAAATTCCCAAACCATTCAATATATCGATTGTTTTACTGAAATCTCTTTGCACTTCAACAGGTTTTATAAATGTTCATCGGTAACGGAATATTGATGCAACCATAAATTTGATTGGTGGATTAGATTAGATGCAGCAGCATTTCCTAATCTTGCTAATGGCATTGATCATTGATGTCCAATGGGAAAATGATTATTAAATTTCCAATGTTACACTATTTCCATATTTATCACAGACGGTTTGAACTTTGACCCTGGACATTACTAATTCGTGTGACAGGTGAGGTACTATGTAATGTTGTTTAGATATATACGTCCTTTATTAGAAAGAAAGTTTCAAGGATGGATTACATGAATGTATAGATAGAGGAATTTGAACAAATAGATAAATCCAGAACACTGTAACAGGAAGTGGGGATGCTACTTTGTGTTTAATGTAAGGAACTGCAAATGTCCATTTCCCTTTCTCTCATGTAAGGAACTGCAAATGTCCATGTCACTTCCTCTCATGCATTTTCCTGCTCATAACCAAGCACAGGTCATGACTCTCAGAGGGAACCTGGACCATGTGATTAACCCTGCAGGTCAAAGGTCAATTAACAAACTGATAGAGCTCACCTACTTTCATCAATTTCCCTTGATGTTCGATACCCGTGTATGGCAACACCATTTTGCTGGAAATAACGTGGGATATTTCCATCACAAAGAAATATTGGTGAACTGTCTTGTTGGCAAAGCTCAGAATGCCATGCATGATTGATTCTCCAGGCAAAGTCATAAAGAGATCGAAAACAAGCAATTAGCCATTGATAGCGGAATCGGGTCACTTGTCAATGCCATTGGTTGATGTCCAGCATACATCATCATGCCACTGGTTGGACATCAACTGCTGATACTCTTGCTACGAATGTCCATGTTTCTAGGCTGACAATTAATCAACAGGTAGGAGAAAGGACTTCAATGAGGTTCCGATTCCATGAAGCAAATTTAGTCAAGAACCTTTTGACATAAGTGACTGATTAATTATGGAGTTTAACATCGCTGCGGGAATCTTTCACCCATTTGTGATGATTGTTTACATAATATATAAGATCTAATGTATGTAACGTAAAATATCATTTTTTTAAATATATATTTGTTTTTAGAATGGGGTTTATAGTCAATTTCTAGAATCTTTCACTAATATCATGAAACCTGCAATATCCGTAGCGCTGAATGTTGCAATAAACCTGCAAGCACCGGCTGGTACTGACAGACCAAGGATGATATCTGTTTTGCCACTCTACAGACAGTGCATCATATCAATATCACGTCAGAAATGTAACTTCCGTGGACATTGGTTTGCACTCGGTACCTTTGGCTGTGAAGTCCAAGTGTTCTACCACTACAATTTACTTGAAATTATGGCAAATACTATATACTTCTGAATAAAGGTATATGCAATATTGTTTTTTCTTTTAATGATATGATTTAAAGTGCAAAATGGAGAAAGAAAAAAGACTATTTCTGTATTAAAGTTCAAAATATCATTAGTGCTCCAAATGTTTCTATTATTTAGATTTGATAGATTTGGTCTGTTTTGATCAGTCCGGGTGTTCCAATGCTAATTCCCTTCCTCTAAACAGCATTGTGTCGGGGAAGGACACAGCCAGAAGAATTAATAATAATGCTCTTCCTTTCAGATTGATTTTGATTGGCATTTACTTGTCTATTCCTATCTTGATCTATGTTTTATCTTGATCTATGGTGACTATCCCTGTATCCATTTTGGACATCATGACTCCACACAGGGTAGATAGGTTAGAATGGCACAGTGTTGGAGCCCAGCCCATTACAGATCCAATGTCTTATTGGTTAGTTCTGTGAGAAGAAAACAAATCAGAATTCGGGGGTATCTATTGATCTCTAAGATTAATATAAAATTACTTTGATCTGTAAGCCCGTGATTTTGTTTAATATAGTTGGCTACAATCTTGTTCAAATATTTCTCCAAATCAGATGATTGTTTGGTCTTTGAAGTTCAATATTGAACAAACCTATTCTGTTAGATGTCACAAGCTTGTGTTCTTCAGGTACAAGCTATTCAATCAAACTTCAAAGCGGTCAATTTAGTCACTGCATAATTGATTAATTGTATTCAATATTTGGTCATTATCCTCTCAATACAACCACAACTTTAACGTCACATGAAGTTGGCATGCCGGACTTTGGGGCACCTGTTGATTGGTAACAGCAGAGTTGCCTCCATCATTAGTGCAACACAGCACAACACAGCCTCAATATCTTCCAATCGTGTAGAAATATGGAAATGTCAGCGGAGGATTGAGAGGAACAGACATTCAGACCGAGACAAACAGACAGAAAATCACTCAAGCTTTTAATGTTTATTGTAAAGTAGCTGGGTATGATATAAGATGCTTCTACGAGTGTTTGTATTAAATGGCCCTATTATAGTATGACGAGGGTTGTCAGAACTATCTGCCACATCCATGATCATGACTCCATGCAATATCGTGCCCTTTAATATCTCCAGAATCGTTCCTTTGTTCCTCCTCGTTGCCTCTTTGCCTCCTCGTTGCCTCGAGGCAATGGCTGCTACAGTCTTCACACGGATCAATTAGCCATTCCCTCGACCCTCTCCAAAACCACATACAGACAACCAGATAGGTTTGGAAGTGGCCATCTTGTGACAATAGCTACATGACCTTCACCTTGCATTATCTGAAAAGGATTCTGCCTGTCCCTCTTCAGATTAGTCTGTCAGCACTATGTCTCAGTGTGACAAGTTCATCAAATACTCAAGTCCCAGAAACGCTTATACTTCCTTATTATTTTCAAGAATTGCTTCCAGATCAGAAATATCTAGATCTGGGATATAATAGCTGAATGTATAGATCTGTGAATATCCAGGGTTTTAGAATTGAGATTGGAAATGCAATATAGATATGACAGTCTGCTAGCAGGGGATGCGAGGACATAACGATATGACAGTCTGGTAGCAGGGTATGAGAGGACATAATGATATGACAGTCTGCTAGCAGGAGATGAGAGGACATAACACGATATGACAGTCTGGTAGCAGTGGATTAGAGGACATAATGATATGACAGTCTGCTAGCAGGGTATGAGAGGACATAATGATATGACAGTCTGCTAGCAGGGGATGAGAGGACATAACGATATGACAGTCTGCTAGCAGGGGATGAGAGGACATAACAATATGACAGTCTGCTAGCAGGGTATGAGAGGACATAAAGATGTCAGTGACAATTGACACCTGCTAGGATTGGAAGGACAAGGAAAGATCTTACAAGCACCACCAGGCCCCCGTTTCACGATGTTGTCTTAACTATTTAGGAGCTCCTAAACCTATTTAGGAGCTCCTAAGTGTTTCACGCCGACGTCAAAAGTCTTATTCCTTCATAAATTGACATCTAAGTTAGGAGGTGATAACTGGGTCCTAAAGTTAGGAGCTCCTAAATACTTAGGACACCGTCCTGAAACGGGGGCCAGATGATCAGAATAATGATTTTTAATCAGATATGTCTAAAAAATAGTTAAACTGCTTGCATTTAGATATGGAAGTGACTAAATGGTGGACTGTGTGAAGTGTCAGTAACAGACAGATGTCTCAACTCCATGAGCAGTATATAAGCAGTATGTAAGCAGTATGTAAGCAGTATGCAAGCAGTATGTGATGAGTATGTAAGCAGTATGTGAGGAGTATGTAAGCAGTATGTGAGGAGTATGTAAGCAGTATGTGAGGAGTATGCAAGCAGTATGTGATGAGTATGTAAGCAGTATGTGAGGAGTATGTAAGCAGTATGTGATGAGTATGTAAGAAGTATGTAAGGAGTATGTAAGAAGTATGTAAGGAGTATGTAAGAAGTATGTAAGGAGTATGTAAGCAGTATGTGAGGAGTATGTAAGCAGTATGTGATGAGTATGTAAGCAGTATGTGAAGAGTATGTAAGCAGTATGTGAGGAGTATGTAAGCAGTATGTAAGGAGTATGTAAGCAGTATATGAGGTGTATGTAAGCAGTATGTAAGCAGTATGTGATAATACACAACAGCTGAGACTTCATATGTTCACTATGGCTGAGAATAATTCCTATGTAGAGCATACTTTACAGTTAACATTCTTGGAACATTGACACCAGTCATGACCCTGGATCTAACAAGTCTGACTTTATCACAATGGGACATCATCACATATGTTATTAATATCCTCAAATGCTAATAAAGCAGTGATGGAAGTCTAAAAGCTATACTGGTTAGCAACCTATTATAGCCACCACCCACCCCATCATAGCGCCTCCGCATGTGCAACTTTTGTTTTTTCTTATCTATTTCCAACATAAAACACCTACTGATCACTTATTGTGGATTACTGTAGCATGAACGGTAACTTGGTTAAAAAAGCATCACAAATGTTATTACAACACCTTAATAGACATAATACTACATCGGGGATTGATCACGTGACTACAGTGTCTGTTACTTTACAATTTTTACAATTTTTTTGTCAGCCGAAATATTCTGTCGAATGTCAAACTGCCTAGCTACTCAACATTGTATTCTGCAAAGTATTTATTACCTGATATATCACCTGCTAGCATATCAACTAGGGGAAACCAGATATATTCTATACTTGAGATCAGCACGGTAATCACTTTATGAAGACTTCTATGATAATTGTGAACACCTAATGCGGACTGTTTTCAGCATAATTAATTATCGATATTTTAATCAACCCAATTTTCTTCTCAGTAGGATGTATTATTCTTTTACTCAAAGCCATAATCAACATATACTAATATCGTTTAATGTTTCTGAAATACATGTACGCCATACCAAAAAAGATAAATAATACATTTATTCATTGAACTATTTTTATCATTTCATAAGTGGGACTAGTTATTATTTAGATGTTGTAAATATCAATTTATTAATAGAACATTTCAGCACAGAAGCATGCACCGAAGGGCTATAATTGGTACAGTTAGTTGCATGGGAAGCACTATTTGTAACCCTGTTTACTCCTTTTGCTCGCACTATAACCGAGGCAATTCGGACAATTTTAAAAGCATGGAACGATCAAATTATAGCTATACATGGTTCATGGCTAATATGAGATAGTTGATGTTAATACATGTATTAAGAGAATATTTTAAGAAAAACATCCATGTTTTAGGTGATCATAGGATGCTAACCAGTAATCTTAAAAACAGTATACTTCCAAAACTTTAACTATCTGAGAACACAACACATGTACGTGGAAATGTTAATCGTTAGAAATGGTCATTCCGAGTTTGTTAAGAAACATTGAACTCCAGGATCCTCTGGTTTTCATGTAGGCCTACTCTAAGATCCAAAAATAACTTAACTGGAATGCATGAAACTTTACAGCAGCTTCGGGAATGGATTTAACTTTAAGGACATTCCGTGTTTTTGATGTCAATCCAATTACAACACAAGCCACAGGACAACCATATATATCCTCAGGGTTTTCGGTCACAGTGTTTTTGGGGTGTAATTTGCATATTCATTTTTAATGTGATAATTTTTGTCCATCAATTTTCAAAGAGATTTTGCACAATTATCATGGGGTTAAAAGTGGTATTAGGAAAGATTTGTTGGCATCCATTGTAATCAACACAAAGCATTATGGGTAAATTGATATGTATGTCAGCGGTGGGTGGTAGTACAATGGCAGAATGTTGGACTTCGGAGCCAAAAGTCCCCGGTCAAAGTCCTGGGAGCCCAGCATCAATGTTCACGAAAGGTTACCTTTCTGCTGACAGGTTACCTTTCTGCTGACAGGTTACCTTTCTGACAGGTTACCTTTCTGACACAATATTGATAGGTTGCTCTGTCTATCATAGCAACAGCAGTTCTTGGTCTGTCAGTACCATAGTTGCATAGTTACTGCAACATTCAGCGCTTCCGCTATTACTGGTTTCCTTCTGCCTAAAACTGACAAGTTGTGATATAAGTGAAAGAGTCTTGACAGCGGTTTTGAACCACAATTAACAATAAATAAAGAGTTATTTTCAGCACCTCGATGTTTAACACAGCATTCAGAAGATAAAAGTGTCGCATAAGCAATCTTCTTTAATGCTATTGTTATGTCATTATTGATGCTATGATTATGTGATGTCATAATGTCATCTTTTAAATTGGAGAATTGTGACTGCTGAAAAATCACTGTGTACTCTTAAACATGAACCTTTATACTTTTTGTTTGAAAACTCATAATAGTTTAAGTAATACTTCAACATTAATAGTACATTTATTTGAAATACCACTTATTTCATTAAAAAAAACTAAATTATCTGATCATTCTGTGGACAAGCAATTTTTTTATTTGAATAATTCAAATTTGAAGCTTAAAGGCTATTTGGGACTATTTTTGTATATGTATCACTGCTTCTATATAACACGCAAAGCTTTTTATTGATCTGCTGTAGGGGAAATTCCATGGTGCCTTCTGCAAGTAACCATTATTTGAAACTCTTACTGGTTAGCGGAATATATACTCAACTTCCCCCTCAGGTCACATGACACGAGTATTTCTGGGCAAGCCCATATCGACAATAATAGGATGTGTGAAAATACTTTTTCTGTTGTTTTCCTGGAAGGACACTGGTTGACTTGATAACAAGCTAAGTTGTGGGCAAGCCATATTTATGTGATTAAAGAAAAATGTCACATACTGTATCTTGATAGGATTTTATATATTTGGATTTATTTGTCTCGAATAATACTAACTATTAATTCAATAGCAGATCCAAATATTTAAAGACAAATAGGATATAGTCATAAAGTATCTGATTGAAAAAATAGTACACTTGTATGACAACTACCTGTATATTATGTGCATTTAAATTATATTACATGACAAAATATGTACACAAATTGATGACGTGTATATCTATTTTCAGATATCCTTAGTTGTCATCTATCCTGAGTCTCGAAGAAAACAAACCACCTCACTGGAAGAGTACACTACAACACTTAGCAGCGGATTCTGATGTTGCTGTAGCAATATTTCTATGGTAACGGACGCATGAAAACTAGCACTTGCCTGATGTGTATCCGTGTATATACGACAATATGACACTGGGCGTGATATGCAGCAATAGTCCCTATTGAAATACGTGTTTGTATTTCCATGGAATGCTGGATACAACCGGATACAAAAGATCCAGCTAATTGCATTACCTGATGTTTGACTCATCTTGGTATCTGGTTGTTCAAATACTTCAAGGAAGACTCGGTGGTTGACTATAGCTACCGTAGTTTGTTAATGGGACACCATATACACTGTTCATTAACGTTCCTAATTTAGGGGATGTTTGAAGACCATCTCTAGTTTGGAATCAAGTTAATAGTTTCTTTAAGATAATTGCTTTATTGATGAAACAAGAGACTGATGTATTGAGACAAAATACCAATTTTCCATTGTGTCAAAGATAGAATGTATTATTGGAATATTACTTGACCAATGAGATTCATCAGAACGGCCATATATACTGTAGATGATATTGAAGAATGGATAAAATTCAAATACATCTTGTAACAGTTATTATATTTAATATGTAATATATAAATTAACCCATGGTGTTATATTAGAATTAACTGGGGTGAAACAAGATCAACTGGGATGTGATATGGAAATTATCCAAGGGACATTGTTTGATGACTTGATCTGATGTAGCTCCTCTCAGCAGAGATATAGGTCAACAATGTCAGATATAGGTCAAGGATGTCAGCTATTGAAAGTTATTTGATTGACTGGGAGTTGTCACACGTTCTGGAGTAGTTCTGTAACAAGGTTATCTTGGTAGATAACTGGTGGGGAGATAACTCCTATGATTCCACTGACCGGATCCTATGTCAAGATCTGAGTGGTGACCACTGGATGACCAGAGAGTGATCAACCAATACTAATTTCATCTGACATCTTGACGAGACTTACTAACTTGTTCTGCCACCAGTGACTATTAAATGAACAGAGCGACCAGCAACTGGATTTTTCAACATGGAGCAATAAAACCTTGGTGCGGGATCCTCAGAGGTTTACAGGTGGTCCAGTAGCACCCACAGGTGGTCGACCAGCACCCACTGTTGTCCACCTGAGTGAGGATACTGATCCTGTGGTTACCTGTGAAGACAGCCATTGCCACGGCTTCCATTAACAAGTGGTCCACTCATCTGCTCTCTTTCACCGCATTGACAGCAGCGACTCGCCTCGCATCCATGCCAGTTCCTGCTGAACAGACTCAGTATTGATATCACCCACTGAGAGTTGGTGCCCCTTTAACACCGGCGCTACCAAACCGGTCCTGGCAGATGGTGTGGGATACGGCTCAATATACACCAGCTCAGTGGGCAATATGATGCTGGAGTGATAGAGGCATGCGATGCCCAGCCGAGTCAGCCACACTATCATTATCAGCTTGGTCTATAATAGTAGGTTGAGATCACAGATTTCGATAGGAGCATATATATGGAATTGAAGAGACTGGTTGCTTTGATTGGAGGAGTATCAAGAAGAGGTGTGGTTTTAGTGCACTTTCCATCACTTCCTGTTCCATTGAAAAGCAATTTATAAAGGTGAAGACTTTTACAAAGTTTGCATTTGAAATCCATTTGAGTGAGGCTAAGGTAATTGACAGATAAACTGGCCGTGTTTACAAGAGCAGAGTACAGGACATCTCGTGGATAGATTCATTGTAGATTACAACATTTTGGACAAGAATTTGTGACACTCTCATTCAATAAATTTCAATATATCGGTGACATTACCAGCCCCACTGTCTGACAGCTTTGTGAGGATCCTGCTGACATCCATTTCTTCCTGTGTCCACTCCTGACTGGTAGCGATTTCCTCTGTGAAGACAGAATCACGACTCACTCACCATCCAGACGACAGCAGCAAGTGTAAACAAGCATCGCCATCAGTGAGTATAATGCCTTAATTTCATTTGCTCATGTTCCCAGTGGATCTGTTTGAAGCCTACTGCAAGTGTCGCCAGCATACTGGGCTTTATCAATATCGTATGACATGTTGCGAAATATTGTGCTTGTCAGATTGTAATATATTGTAATTATTCTGTCTGGATAAGAGTGGTGATGTATGAAGCAATCTGGTACATGCTGGCCACTGTGTTGTTGACAGTTGGTGGGCGTAATATACAGTACTGGGTACATAGATCTTTTCCAACTTAATTCTGAGTTTCATATTCTATTTATTAAATGCTACTAGTATTTTCAAATCAGAAATATAAAACTTATACATCTTTTATTTTCTTTACACCATTAGAAAACTTATTTATTTATGATGTACCATTAGTTATTGACTTTCTAGAATAATTTATTGTTACTATTCTGTGTTTCTGAAAATACTTGTTAGATCTAATATATTACTAAATTTTCATTGAATACTATTTATAAAATGTTAACAGTTATGCAAATTGGCATCCTTTATATTATCTTGGTTTATGATATTCTTCAACTTGAAAGAGTTTGGTAGTGTAATACACAATACACATACCTTCCAAAATTGTAGATCTTCTCTAGTTTCCGTTTATTGTTGGTATTCATATTTCATACTCATCACTGTTTTTGTACACAAGGATGCTAGACTTTGATGCTGATGATGAGTTTGTTATTGCTTGGAACTTGGTATGCTTTCATGGTGATGACTAGCACCCGTATACCTGGCCCTGAGATTACCACACATTTTGAGTATGATTTCAAACACAAGCTAATGATGTCGAAAATATGTTGGTTTTACATCACAAAGTCACTGATGTTGTTTCAATGTCAATTTGACAGTGTATTGACATAATATTTTACAATGTGGTGGCTGGGAGCTCCGATTTTATGTGAAGATTTGTGAACAAAACTTTGAGTTGAGCATGAAATCAAACTCAGAAAGGTTTCGTTATCTCGGGGCCTGAATACAAAAGTTTATCTGCCTGAGGGGAAAAATAGACAGAAATTTGATTTTCGTTGTTTTACTTTAAAAAATAATTCTGGATGAATTATGCACAAATTACTGTATAAAAATAATTTGGCAATACTTACAATATTATTAACTAGTTAAATACAGAATTACAGATAACCAATCATTGGCTATGACTTGGGATAGATTATTTCCAAGCAGGACATATGTGTAATTTCTTCTGAGTTTAAATAGCTGACTAACTTCGTTGTAATACTTTTTTTAAAATTTAAATACATTTTTATAATAGCGATCCTATCATGATAACTCATCTAATTGGAGTATAACAACAAATTCTATTGGATGTTTTAAACAACTTAATCCTAATCTATATCACTGCATCATTGCGTGGCTTCTAATCATGTTGGATGTGTAAATCACTTAAACCTTAATCCTTAGATAAACCATTCATTTATGTTCATGTATCTCTCCTTAAATTATGGTCATTGATGGAGTTAATAGATACATTACTAAGTATATTGGTATCCAGTTATTGCTCGTAGATGATAGATTCTCTCTGCTATGTTAAACAACAAATCATTCTGTATTGACACCCATTGTGATATGACAACAATCCGTGGACAGGCTGATTCTAACAGATAGCTATTACTAGCGCACGGGAAGATTTACTATCTGTCTACACGCTATCGTTTCTGCAGCGTTTTACAATATTATTTGTATTAATAATTTGAATGTTCCCCTGTTTACCTAGCTTGAAATGGATACCCTTGGATGAGATGGCAGTGTGAATGCTAACCTTCTTACACTAGAAAATTACAGTTTAAGTTGCATATTCCCTATGGAGTGGAGCTGAAATAAGCACACATGTATCCATTGACTAGAGTAATGATATGTAGCAGTGTTGTCAGCTTTGATTTGGTGTATAGTATTATATGTACACCAGTTGGTTGTTCATAGTCGTATTGCATAGTGATTATGAACAGGACATATACATAGAGGTTATACACACTGGTTATACCTAGAGGAAATATGCTGTGGTTATTGACAGTGTTTATATACAGAGAATACACATATACAGCAAGTAAATCCAGAGTGATTGTTCACCAAACGTGCACACACAGATTGTCTTCATAAGTTACATACAAGGACTGAGTAGAGATACCTCACAAAGTTCACTGGACCAAATACACAAATTACAAACACAAATTCCAGAGTAATATAAACTACCACTATTAAAGATAGTTATTTCCCCGCATACCCGGTAGTTAAGTTGTATTTTAGAAAGAAATTGCAAGTCACTGCCCACTAAGTAGTTGTTTGCATTAAGTCAATGTTTAATGTTCCTACAAATGTCTATTAATGAAGCTTCTTGATGCTATTTCACTAATGCAGTGGACTTTATGCAGTCATTATGTCAATCTCCGCTATTAACATTTTATTTATGCTGACTTTGTTTGTAAAAGCAAGTCTGTTGCATTATCTCTGACTGTAGTATATCTGCTTTCACACCTGAATGGTTGTTTATGAGAAGTTGTAAACATGATATGTTGTTGAACTTCGCAAGTGTTAAAGTTTGCTGGCCTACATCACGGAAAGTAGCTATATCTTGTGAGTTATAGCCGATAGTCATTAATGTGCACTGATCTTGACACTTATCTTCGTTAGTTCAGATTTCGCTGGCCTATAATTAATTCTTCTTTGGCCATAACTAATGCAATGGTAATACATTAACGTTGGTTGCTGCCCATCAGATGAGAAAGTACTATTCCATTGGTTACAACAGGACTAACAGTTAGTCTGAACAAACTGAACAAATAATTGTTACAGAACTTCCAGAAACATTGCTTCTAACAGAACTAACTGAAATATTGCTTATAACAAATCTAACTGAACAATTGGTTGTAGTAGAATTAACTGAAAAATTGGTTGTAGTAGAATTAACTGAATAATTGGTTGTAGTAGAATTAACTGAATAATTGGTTGTAGTAGAATTAACTGAATAATTGGTTATAACATAACTACACGAAACACTGCTTGTAGCAAAACTAATAGAACAATTGGCTGCAATAAAACTACATGAAATATTGATTATATTAGAACTAGCTGAAACATTGCTCATTGCAAAACTAACTGAACAATTTGTTGTAAGAGAACTAACTGAAACATTGAATATAACAGAACTAACTAAAATGTTGCTAATAACATAAATACTGGCAGTGATATAATTAACTGAACCATTGTTTATAGCGATATTAATATACAACTGAAGCAGTGGTTATAACAGGACTAACTGAAACATTGGTTATAACAGGACTAACTGAAACATTGGTTATAACAGGACTAACTGAAACATTGGTTATGATGGCACTAACTGAAACATTGGATATGACAGTACTAACTAAACCATGGGTTATCACATAACTAACTCAAATATTGGTTATAACAGGCCTAACTGAACCATTGGTTATAACAGGACTAACTGGAGTATTAGACAGGACTAAGTGGAATCGTCTGGTAATAGGAGAACACAGTTCATGTCTGTACAGCTCTTCACACTTGCCAAAGGTTTGTGAATTATCGCACATTGCTAGAATCGACATACAAACCCAATTAGTTTACAGCAAATGAAAATAGCTAATTCTGGTGTCAGACTAATTAAATGAGAGGCATTGCACATGATAGTGAATAATTTCGCCAAAGACCAGAGTCGCTATCTTGCATTACATATCTGTAGGTGGGTAGAGTTGCACGAATATTAACAGTGAAGTTGCCATGACGAATTGCAGAGGAGTTAGCTTCTCAATCATGTCACATTAGAATTCCTTGTGTCACTTTTACTTTAGCCAGAAGATAACTCAGGTATCGTTTTTACACATGCAGCAAAGCAAAAGTTAGTTGGATATTTCCATGAAAAATACAGCAACTATTAAGATCCTGTGAAGATGTTAAAATGAAACACACCCACTTGTATTACCACTAATCCTGGATGTGATGGTGGGTGGGGTTGAATGGTGGGTGGTGTATGATGGGAGGTGGGTTAGCTATGATGTGGGTGGGTGGGATATGATGGTGATCAGGTATGATAGTGTGTGGAGTATGATGGTGGGTGTGGTATGATGGTGAATGGGGTATGCTGATGGGCGGGGATGATAATGAGTGATGGGTAGGATATGATGATAGAAGGGTTGATGATAGTGAGTTAGGTATGATGGTAGGTAGGGTATGATGGTGGATGGGATATGATGATGGGAGAGTTGATGATAGTGAGTGATATATGCTGGTGGGAAGGTTGATTATAGTGAGTTTGGTATGAAGATGGGTAAGGCATGATGTGAAGTATTATGGTGATTGCTGTATGATCATGTGTAGACTAACAAATAACAACATTGGACATGACCTATCGACTGTTGTAAGAAGCTGATCACTACTAGTCTAACAGCAAGTGAAAGTATTAAAAATTTGGCAGCTTTTATTAAATTACAATCTAAGAGAATTCATTTGTTTGTTAATATCTTTAAGCCATGCTTAACCTACTTCATGCTGAGGACAACAGGAGATGCCCAGTTGAGCTGATTAATCCAGCAGGAAGAAGGTTGACAAATGTTTCTTAGATCTGTCGAGAGTTGAAAACGAGTTCCGTTGGGGAGATTGTTGATGGAAGCAATTGGATGGCCCACCGGTGATCTTTGTATCTCGTGGATTTATGACCTTCACATGCCCTCTACTGAAGTTATTCACCTAATCAAGGGAGATAATCCCTCAATTTGCATGCTTATTATTTATCAGGTGCGAGTCATGACTTGTAGTGAAGGATATATGAAGTCATCATGAGTAGGAGGAAAGCAGTATGTCAAGTCGACGTATTCCGTAGGTTTACATAATCAAATTACGGGTAATCCAACACGAGAAGTGTTCTTTCCGGGGAATACAATTTGGAGTAATTTCTCTTGGTACTGCTGGATAACTAACTAACAAGATGTTACCCCAGCATGGTAACCCAATGCATTGTTGGAAGGAAAAAGGTTATCCTCTTTTCTGTGCTTAATGAAAGAGTCAAATGGTAGCAGCCCAGGTCGATATTCATATTGACATTGATCTGTACGACTACATGTTGCCGAAATTACTTCAAATTTCCAGAGTGAAATGTATGTAATGGAATTGGCGTTTCTACTAATAAGTCGGTAGTTCTCCATCATTCACGTCCCTGACGAAGACATCCTGCTCGATCGACTGGCAGTTTATTGGGTCTTGCTTGACTCGACGTTCAGAGTAAGTGTATTTCTACGGAGAGATGGATGGTTGGGGCGTTGGCGTGGCGATTAGTCTGCTGGATAATCTCCACTGCGTGTCTATATGTACATACATGTGAAAGAAGGACTCACATGGAGAGATCTAATGTGACACAGATAGTTCTTGTGTGACAGATAGTTCTTGTGTGACAGGTAGTTCTTGTGTGACATGCTCGGTAATGTAACTACTCTGTAAGCCGTTACGTATTTCCAGTCAGGCCATGACTGCACTTAGTGGGCGATCCTGTTCTTAACCCTCTTACAGCTGAAATAATAACAACACACTGGACACCTGTTGTTGCCTCCAGTACGAAGGAGGTTAATGTCTTCGATTTCATCAGACTTCATGGCTCCTATTATATGTGACTAGAGAAGTGATCGAGGTATATGTATCAAGTTACATCACATCCTAGATAGACATACAGGCAAACAGACAGACAAACAGACAGACAGACAGACAGACATAGACACTCAGACAGACATTATTCTTGGATTCTAAATTTAAGTTATGACAGCTTCTCTGTGAGACCCAGCCGTTCATGAAAATATTCTGGATTACTGCTGCAAGCAGATTGGAAATTGATAGAAAAAGGCAAAAGGAAATCTTGTATTTCCATAAGTCACTGGAACAGTTAGGAAACATAATTATGAAAATGTCACACAAATGACCCCAGTTTACATTTCTAATGAGTAGATAGTGGAACAAAACACGTTACTCCTGAAGTTGATCTCACTGTTGCCAACATGTCTGACTACTGGAATAGGCAAGTCATCATTTGGCCCTGTCATTTGTCAATACCATATCATAGAATGTTAGTCCGCTTGACAACAGGAATACATTTACATAATGAAGCCTGGCCTTGAGTTTTCACTGGTTTGGTTGCGTGGTTGCATGTATGTCACGGAATTAGTGAATCTCATGAAAACTTGCCTTCTTTGTGGAGAATAATAACATCCACCAGAGGGCAGCAAAATGGGTTTAAACCCAGCCATCCAGATTGTCTGACACACTGTCATATGAGCTAGCTATCAAGTCTGCACCATTAGCTTCAAACTCTTGACACAATACTGATTGACTACACCAATGGGTTCAGTTGTTACAGCCTTATAGACCAGCGGCTGAGTTTAATATTTCACGACCTGTGTTCTAATGATAATGTTTTCTAATGACAAATATTCTAATGACAATATATTCTAATGACAAAAGAATAAACCTGAGCCTTCAAGCTGAACCTCTTCCTACTTAATTTGTTTGTACAGTATATTGATCTGTCGTTTAGCGCCAGAACCTACTCTGAAGTACACTTAACTTGCACAGACCATCTCATGTTCCACACTTTTTTGACGCTATAAAATGAATGGACGGAATTTAGCCTATCAATCAGTAATATAGGAGTGACAAAAAATCACATCCCTAAGTTGTTTTATACCTTTAGCCTACAAGTCAAATGTTCCATTATGGTTTTTTGTGTGTTCCAGTGAAGTATTTTAGGGATCTCATTAATTTCCTCGTGTGAGACACAGTGTTCCTGCTTAAGCTGCCTCTTGGACGTGTCACAAATGTGTTGTGGGCGTTTGGGGGAAAGGTAGAGGGGGAAATGGGGGTCAGCATGCTACAAAGGTTGACTACAATCACAAGAAATACGGAACGGAAAGTGGACCAAACTAGCGCGAAGATGTTGCAGCCTGCACTCATGTTACAGAGCCTGTCAGAGCCTGGATTAGTGAGGTGATTGTATCGGACCGCGGGCAGGAGGTGCCAGTCTCAATATCGGTACTCCTGCATGTTCAATCAAAAGTTTGCACATCGGTTTTTACGTTCATACCTCAGTGAACATAAAGAAAATGATAGTCAAGCCTTATAAATAAATTACGTAATAAATCGGTGGAGATTACATTAATTGAATAGTCTGAAATTACCAAAAACAATTAATTTTATTAAATTCCGAGTGCAGCGCAATATTTCCAACAGTATTGACTTGCCGCGACCAGTAAACTGTCAATCAAGAAGCAAATTTCGTTCATCGAAGTATGAATGCAATGTTTTGGGATGACGTGGACCAATCAGATTGTCGGATTGACAGTAGATTTATTTATTTTTCAATATACACCATTAGATACCACAAATGTGCATATTTATGTTGCGCCAAATCCATACTTTACAGCTTGTTCAAAGTGCTACTTTATTGAGCGTGTATTCTGAGAGAAGAGTGGATGGACTATACCAGTATTGCCTAAGAATAATTAACAGTAAATGAATTAATAAACAAGTTAGTGACTGGATTTGTAAGCTGTCATTTAGTATGAACATCGACCTACATACTGAAGCTCATACAGTGTACCTACATACAGTGGACCCCCATTTATCCGGACTTCGGATAACTGGTTCCCTCGCTATCTGCACGCTTTTTACTGGGAACCATATACAGTGTCCCCTCAATATAGCGCTGAAATTGGGGTCCATGACATACCCCACCTTATAGTACCCACCTTATCCAATAGTACAGGTAGATAACAAAAATAAAAATGGGATCCATGTCTGACCCCACCTTATATCCGAATCCGTTGTGTATCGAACCGTGTTATATTGAGGGGACACTATTCATTTTCCAATGTAAAATGTGAAACACAATGGGAACGCAACCGTCCAGATAAACAGGGGTCGACTGCATACATAGACCTACATGTTTCAAGCACAATATATTCATGTAAGTTCTATTTAAGTTTTACTTGTAATCATCAAACATATATTATTAACCTTGTAAATTGTACCTTGTACATATATACGTAGCTACACAATAATGCTACATTGAACACAGTCGCATAATATTCTGCAAAGTAAATAGTATGCTGTATTTTATTGCAATATTTGGCATTGTAATGTAATATTCTGTATTGTAATGTAATATTCTGTATTGTAATATAATATATTGTATTTTTATTGAATACTGTCCAGAGTTCTCCAATAATCAATGAACATTACTTATATAGAGGTCATTACAACTTAGACAGGGTGCTGTCAAGCATCAAATAAGCTGGTAATGATATTGGCAGATCTTGTCACCATAAACATTGTTTGTCTTTAGGAAGATGGTATCCAGGTAATTTCTAAAACCAGAAGTAATGAGAAGACGAAGAAATAGTAATCATATAAAGGATGTTAATTTGTTGCAATAGCTCTTAAATCTCAGGAAGGTTTATAAGAATCTGAGAACACAAAGACATGTTTATTGAATGATGTGTATATGTAATAATTGTAATGAAAATATGTATCAGATATTGGAATAAACAAAAACGTCACCTTTATGTCTTTAAAATAGTTTAATACATTGACTGAGACATATTCTGTGTGACTATTCTGCTGCTAGCCATGTCAATAGATTCATGAATACTGTTCTAATCTGTGTGACTATTCTGCTGCTAGCCAAGTCAATAGATTCATGAATACTGTTCTAATCTGTAGCCATGTCAATGGATTCATGAATACTGTTCTAATCTGTACACTTAATGGAAAGACCTCATAGGTATGTGCTTTGAATGATCAGATTTCGTCTACTTCTAAGATTCTCAGGAATCAGATCTATTTGATCTACTGCACTAGTTCACTGCAGTGATATCACTCTAGGGAATACGTTCTATAATACGCCTGTCAGAACTATGGGAAATACGTGCTATAATAGGCCTGTCATAGCAGGCAGATCTTCTATAGATTCTCCACCATTTTACAATGAAGAAGAAGGAAAATTTAAACAGGAATGGAACTTATGAAGCGTGAAGAATGATTTTGTCATTTTTCTCTCTGCACAGATTCTTTGTCATCGATTATCTTTTGATTCTGAGACATTCAGGATGTGAGACCTTTAAAAATGTTGTCACCCACAGAAGAGCGTTGTTTTGTATTTTTTGTCCACCTTCGAAATGCACTAAAAGGTTCGCTCTTGATTCGTAGATTATTTCCATTACGAGAATGATGGTAAAGAAGATCCGTTAATGTCGACATCTGGTGACATCGGTGTACTTTCAGAGCAAATCTTTACATTAGGGTCATTGATTGGTCGCATTCTCATATCGTGCACGGGATATACGCCTTTAACCCAATGATCTCATTGTAATGATGTCGAAACCTGCCTCGCAGAATTGTTGATTGAAGGGATACATCATCACGAGTGACTGAAGAACTACAAGAATTATTTAATAGTAACATAAATAAAACTATTTTTTATTGTAGTTACATTGGCAGATTTGGATTCAATAGCTTCACGTATTTAATACTTTTTTAGGAAATTTTATCAAAACGTTTTCACATATGATCATATCTAACATCAACTAGACTACATCGCTTATTACTGTAATGATAAATTAATAAAATTAGGTTTATGGTTACTAGTATTTTGCTAATTTTTAGATAAATTGACATGGAGTTTAACATAACAAGATGTGATGATAATAATAATCTCTGGCATTTGAATCAAAATTACCTGCATCTCCGCTCATTTCAATTTGCTACATTGGAAATATCCATATACAGTAATTTGCCTATAGAAATGTTCTTAAAATAGAAATACCATAATGAGATAACATTTTCATAAGAAAATGCATTTACCTGTAAATTAACAATTAACCAAATCCTTTTGTAAACATACTTCACACTTTTCTCTGCAGCGCACGGAAGGAATTAATTATTTGGAATGGATTCTGTGCCACGCAGGATGTGGGATTGGCTTCTACATCGGAGGGGATTACCGCGTGTTTGTCATATGGCATGACTTATATACTCGGCTAGTTCTGTGTGACACATTCCTCAATGTTATCACGAATCTCCACAGAAATAGCGTCATTACTGTCATTTAGGACACTTTTCAGCCAAATTATCACGGGGAATATGTGTTTGTTTCTGGGGTTATAGCTACCATCTATCAAATAATTCCATATCAAATCTGTAACATGAAGTGTATTTTCATTAGAAATAAAAAATAAATCTGGTTCTAGACAGAAAGCTTGCCGAGATTCATACTCGTAACTTACTCGTCATTGGTACCATTGCCAGTTAGTGTAAACAGTATTAACGGGTCTCCGATGTATCTAACAGTTATAGGGCCATCAGGAGGGAATGGATCGATGGTGAAGTTAATGTGTTTGTTGGTGAAGGTTTGTGGCTGGTGAAGGAAGGTTTGTGGTGAAGTTTAGTGGATCAATGGTGGATGCTGATGATCTGTGAGTGGTTATTGGAGGTTTGTAGATATTAATGGTTTGTGGGTGAAGGTTTGTAGTTGTTGTAATAGTTTTGTGGGTGTTGGTAATGGTTAGTAGATGGTTTAAAAGTGTGTGGTTGGTGGTTTAATGGATAGGTATTCCGAGTGGCAGTGTGTGGGTGAACCACTGTGGTCAACGTAAGTACCGTACCACTATTCTACTGCTTCCACCCACATGTATTTGTTATACAAGTCGACAGACATGGGAAATCTCGAGATAAAAAGTCTGAGCGAAACCTAATCAGGCTTGTCATGGTCTTCTATAATTGTTACAGTTCCACTCTTCAATCTATGCCAAGTGCATGGAACCATTGGAGCAGTTTTCAATTTCAGTCATTAGTAGCCAATTAACTCTTATAATACGCTCTTATATTGTTGCCGTTGGCGACCCGCCTACATCTGAGTCAGTTTTTATACTTCTCGTATTGATACGCCACATTAACATGACTGCAAGCAAACTTGTATTTGAATGGTAATATTGCGTTGCCAATTGTCTGCCATGTACCAATTCTCGCAGTAACATCGAATATATTTGTGATGATTGAATGAATGGCAGTTATGTCTTTTGTATAGAAATACAGATATGAAACATGATATTGTTACTGGTATTAATAGAATTACTATTCACAAATTTAACTGTTCTCTTTCTTTGAGCATTAAAGACATGATACAACAAATAAAATGACCATGTATCAAAATGTGATCTTTATTGAAGGTAAGTTTGAAATTGTTATTCTGAGAATTAATGGTGAAACAATACGACCCAATAACTTAGATTAACATTTTGAATCTGTAAGAGAGGAATGGCATCCCAGCTGGCACATCACGGCATACGATGTCGATACAATGTTGAAAATATGTTGGTTTTACATCACAATGTTGCTGATGTGTTGTCAATGTCAATTCGTCATCACATCTTCATCTATGCCTCGATGTGCTGGCTGGGAATATAGAAATATTTTAAAGAATTTTGATCCGCAGTGTTCCAAGATGTGCAGCAAAACTTGGGTGATACACCAGGTACAAACCAATAGAAATTGAAGCTACATGTATTTATAACATCAAAATAATGAATTTATTGTTATCTCGTATTGCAATGTAGACAGTGATTATGACGTAAATGTCTAGGGCTGTTGGCAATGCTAGAGAAAACTATGCCTAATTATCAGTAATAACTTGAATAAGGTCAGCTTTGGTTTACTTTGAACTCACACCTCATTAATCAATCTATTTATTCAGTTTCTGTAGTAGTATATGGACTATAAATTGGCAACGTAAGAGTTTCAGTCAGCAGCTGTAGCATGATCATCAGTGCAAAATGGTCACCCCCTAATATGAAAGATATTAGGTGGTCTAGAAGTCAGCAAAACAACAAATGAGGCTACCTCGATATAGCGTGATACAGTTTATCTCTCAACCAATCAGATTTCTAGAATTTTATGTGAAATGTAATAAATCCTATTGTCATTGTACATCCTATTTATATTGATCCATATTTATATAACCTTCTTTGTACATCATCTTTATACTAGTAATAATAATAATAATTGCATTTATGTAATGCACCTAATGAACTGTGATGTAATTCATTCAATTGTGAAGCTTTTTGCACATCAATTCTCTAAATTGATTTTCTACGACAATGTACCAATATCTCATTTTTCAAACAAAGTTTAACGTCCACAGATTGCTTGGTCTCACAAACATTTCTTACAAAACATTAATTCTCGCAATTTCCATACAACATGCTCTTAGAACATGTGACCTGTCAAGACACTCATTTCCTTTAAGGAAATTAAAAGCCCCAGTCTCGAAGTTCCAACATTAATCTAAGTGAACTTAAGAACTTAAATGGAGGAAACCATCTTTTTCTACCTGCTCATTCTCTCAAAACTTCCATTAAATCAATTACTGTCTAGTTGACAATGTTTGATCTATGTAAATATAAACATTCTCTGGTCTAATTTCACTTAATTTCACTTGTGTTTAGTCTAGAAAACATTGTATGTAAGTGGCAAGTCAAATTTCAATCTGACATCTACCAGACTCTATATACAGACCACAAGGGTTAAATGGCTATCGTCTACTACATACATAGTTCACATTTCAGAGCATGCAGAATCTGGATGGAAGCACTGTCAATATGACAAGAAAATGAGTGATTTGGTGTTCATTATCAGCACTGTATTTCTGCATCAGGTGTTATATTATCTGCTGTAATTTAATTGAAGTACTTTTGAATATTTTCGTCAGGTTTATCAGGAAAACAAGTGATTGGCGAGGCCAGGCAATCAATTAACGAAGAAAATCACAGCCAATTAGCCGGTGGTAGTTGGAACCTTGCAAGATTTACCTGGCACCCGAAAATCTTCACGTCATAATTAGCGCTTATTTGCATGATTAGTCTCCTCTTGAGAGATGACTGGGTTCTACACACCTGCCAGATATCTAGGGGCTTCGATATATATAGATAAGGATCCCTAGGGGTCCATTCCTTCACTTGTACCCTGACCTGGTATCCACCGAGTTTTTGAGACAAGCAACTCCGGGGATCACTGTGAACCCTCGTGACAGTGTCTGAAAATGTACCAGGATGTGGCTCATTCCGGTGTAAGTGATACTGGTATACCTTTCTGTAGTGGCTGATGCTGTGCATGTGTGCGTGGTGGTGCCAATTTTAAGGAAATGATAGGAACTCCAGATAAATCCCCTAGGAATACTCCAGGTAAATACCACTGTGTCTTGTCAATACAAGGAATCTGGTCCACCCAAAAAGGAAGGTGTGATTTCCATCTTATCGGAGAGTCATAACAGCCCAGGCCTTTGTGTCAGAGTGTCATAACAGCCCAGGTCTTTGTAGTATCTCCAGAATTCCTTGAAGTTACATTTCTGACGCGATATTGATAGGATGCACTGTCTGTAGAGTGGCAATACAGATATCATCCTTGGTCTGT
>JAUTBQ010184570.1:0-10742 GCA_032361185.1 Lepetodrilus ovalis | reverse complement strand
AGTAGTAGTAGTAATAGTAGTAGTAGTAGTAGTAGTAGTAGTAGTAGTAGTAGTAGTAGTAGTAGTAGTAGAAGTAGAAGTAGTAGTATTGGTCATTTTCTTCTGTTCTAGTAATTACACATCAGTTTTTCGTACAGTAGAGCGTTTTTTGTCTTTTTGTTACTACAGATAGCCATCCCCTAGAACACAAACACAAAGACAAGATAATTATGGGTCCGTAACCGTAATTCATATACAATATGAATTGTGTGTTAACTATCGAGTGTTGGGGAATAAGCACATCAGTAAATAACAACTTTTGGGTGTACAAATCGGACAGAAATTCGTTTATCCGTTATATAGGTCTATCCCCCGTGATAGTATGCCTTTAATAGTAAATATAATGTCCACATTTAATAGTACTAATACTGTCCACATTTACAAACGCGTGCTCATAGCGCTGCATACGCGAGTTTGGTTGTTCTATTTGACTCCACGTCATCGAGCTTTCATCGGAACTGGGTTCGCGAAAAATATAACTTGCATTATATGGGTCAAACACGTAGCATAAGAGCGCAGTCACCGTATTTGGATGACAGGTAACTAAATAGTAAATGCCTATACTTAGTGGTTAAATTGTCCTCATAGCGGGATATCCGGATTTCTGATTCATTGTACGTTTATTCTTATCATGATTGCATTAAATTATGTCTGAAATTAAGGCTATTGTGTCGTTATCAGTTAGAATTCCAACGTTGTTGGCAATGACATCCCGTGGTACAATCTGCTGCTATATTGAACACACACAAATGCAAAATAATATGAGTGAGTTCGATCACTCTACTGTGGTTTCAATAGTTCGACTAGACTGTGATCGAACTGCCTATGGTTCAACTAAAGTGACGTCACAAATCTAAAATGGGTCAACCAAAGTGACGTCACAAATCTAAAATGGTTCAACTCTCACGGTGCGATTTGTAGCAACAACTTGTAGTATCGATGCATGAGAACAAGTGAAAAAGACGTATAATCGAATATATCTACGTCATTTTCAATTGTTCCCATGCATCGATACTACAGGTTGTTGCTACAATCGCACCGTGAGAGTCCACCTTTCGTCTAGTTCCAAATTGTGACGTCACTATAGTTGAACCATGGGTAGTTCGATCACCGGTCTAGTCGAACTAGGGTAACCATAGTAGATGATCTAACTCACTCTATATCTCACTGCAGCTTCAGGTGGCTATTGCCGTAATACTAACCCGCTGTTCAGAAGCGCGTGAATAAACTGATAAAACCTGTTGGTGGAATGGCTTCCCGGTTATTGTCATTCGTTAATTTACAAAGTTGACATGTGAGGCGTGTTTGGAATGACGATCATCACGCAAGAGAGAACATTGGCTGATTTCAGTCTACAGATTTAACTCATACTGAGAAATACAACCAGATAGGAATACTTACATCTCTGACAACTTCAGTCTAGATATTACCCAAGCAGTGACAGTCACGTGAATTGAAGTCATCGTGTTAATCAAAACCGTATATGTTTTATTTAGATGCACATATTATCGTAATCGGCCCCTAGATGGCTGCACAATTGATAATTATGGAAAATATTTATGAAAGTCGACCAGCGCCCAATGCAGCACTTGTATCAAGTTATACCTAAAAGTAATATATGATACCAGCAAGGCTTTTATTGTGCAGAGTGCAGAGTGCATGGTGCGAGAGTTGGTGAACATTGCAGTGACTCGTGATGACTATATATGGCTAAGTGAGATCAGCGGCTCAGCTGCATGTCCTATCCTAGGTTACGACTTCTTCGACAGCCACAGACTAACCGTGGCTATTTTCGATAAGGGATATGGTCGAGTCGACATCCCTACATTCAGTACCCCCATATGAAGGTCGATAACTTCATGGGTCTAATTCATGAAAGCAAACTATTTTAGTTGGTAACAATGTGGCATCCATTACAGCCTTTCTTCTAAACGTGTAGTCACGAACGTCTGGTTTATGCCGAAACTACCGGTATAGTCTCGTTTCATGCATCTGGTCCCAGATGGCTGTACCATGATGCTTTCACTGTAGTTCAACACGATTACTCATTAACAAACTATAACTAGTATACTATGAAACATTATAAATGATATTTGGATGTTGCTAGCAGCCAGGAAACCTAATAAAATAGTCCATTTATTACCATGGACTGAATTCAAGAAGAAATGTGGAACGTGTAGTAAACGGGATGTCTTTAGAAGCATCTGATGGATAAGTAAAGTGATCAGTCTCCCTCGTAATACAGTCGTGTGCATTCAATGAGATTAAATACGGGAATAATAAATGATGTATGAAGCAGACAGTTGTTTATGATTCTGATGTTCTACAAGTACCCACGTTGATGGTGATGTATCGTTTCAGTTCTTATCCCATCGCTGTTAACTTCTGAATGCCATCACCAGAGACGGAGCTAACCCCAATCTATAGATATGAGGAAATAATGTCTCTCTGCCCGTTTCAGGGGAAATCAACCAATCACTAATCACATTCGACAGCCGAAAAAAGTCCCAATTCATATCATTAATATTGCGGCGGCATCAGTTGTTACAATAGACATAATTGTAGTCGGCCGATGACCAAAACCAAGATCTTTGACATGTTGCCGTCAAAATGTGCTAGGCTTATTAGCATTTTGAATTTTTCCGTTATGTTTTTATTCCTTCGAAGACCAAGAGAATTGTCGGTGTGTCCATGTATCAAAGTCTAAGTTTAAATCAATATTTGTGTCTGTGGTATGTTGAGGTAATAATATTATTCAATCCTAGCTATATACAGTGTTAGTAAAGTAAGGAATCTATAATATAAAAAAAAATGAATAAAATATTAAACAAGTTATTTGACAGTAGAAATGTGATAATGTTTAGCTAGACGTAGAACATTGACAGAGTTGAAGTTCTAGGAAGTCTATACAGCTTTGGACAATTAAATTAGTAGTTTTCAGAACGCATAGACGTCAACTCTACAAGATAGGTGATCTGAGTCAGCTACCATTGTCCTTTGATCTTACTAAATGTAACAGAAATACCAGTGGTGTCTTATATCATGCTTACCAATAAGTAGACATTGATGTCAATATCGTCTGAAAGGCCAGCATTGCAACTTTCAATTCTAGTTTTATTACCGACTGAAATAGTTTTCCATATACTTGCATGCCAATATAACGTCCATACTTTCTTCAAAACATGTTTACACATTAGTACGTCTTCAATACGTAAATACTTCTTTATATGGCTACACAGACGGGGGAAATCCTTCAAATTATTTCAGACGGTGTGGGAGCACATATGGGGGCCCAGACGCACTAATCACATGAGTTGTACAATTAATGTGTCTTCAACGAAGTCACGCAGCATGAACACATAGTCCGTTACTGTTCCCCATTTGCATACGTGTTCCATCTGATGAAAGAAGGCGTCACACGTCTTTTGGATTATGGAAATGAAAGCTCGTAGGCCGGAATGGACAAAATGCATTCTAGGGCGAATTATACATTTGACCACACTTAATCAACGTAGAAGCAAAAACTGTGGAACTGTCGGCCTATGGAATTAATCGGATTTACTCTGTTTGCTCGAAGCAATTTATTGTATCTATAACCGTTATCAAGCAGGCACCTCTCCATGATCAAATATGAGACCATGGTTTATGAATGGATTGATGTAAGATCATAAAAGTCGGCAGAATTATCAGTATATTAGACATCAATATACGAGTGAACAAAACGTCGCTGACATGCTACGTAAGGCGCATGTCGTATATAGAATGTGTGATTCGTGAAAAGCAAACTGTCTGCAAACGAAACAGAAGAATAACTAATTCATTATCTACAGTTAAGTTTAGGTTCATGGCATACTATCGATAATTAAAGACCTTACGATTGTCGTACGATCGTTGGGGCGTTTCTGGAATAGGTACCCAGGAATATATTTGGTCGTTCCTAATATTTACTATGCTTGATAAATATGGTTATTTCATTATGGTAGCCACATAAATGTTATAATATTCATGTTTTGCGTTGTTTCATCCTTTTAGTTTTGTGGGGAGCGACATTAATATAGGATGTTTCATCCTGTTTGTCAATCACCCTCTCATGATTTATGTACGTAGTATATTATTGTATTGTTAAATGTCTTGTGTGTATATTCTTTCATGAGAATAAATATTGTTTAAATCATAATTAAAGACTGCTACTGATTTGATTTCAACATATTTTATTGACAAAAGTTCAAAAGGATTAGACAGAAGCGAAAACACTTATCTCAGTCCTCTCCTATGAAGCCTATACGTATTTAAGTAACATGGTATTTAATAAAGGCAAGTTTATAACTGTATATGTTTGCATTACGGTGCGACTTGGTCGTCCTACACTTCTACTACTGGGTTGTTACCCTCTGTACAATGTACTGTAGACACAACAGAGAGGCTAGTAGCCAACAGGGCTCCCTCCAGATTAAGCAGTACTGATTACGGGGAATGGGTATTCACATGACTAAGATGGACGAGGTTGATGGACAATTTTCCACCAATGTTGGCCAGTCTAAGCAGAGACTTGGTTAATTGACAGTAGATTTGCAGGACCGCATTACACCCTCATTAAAAGCCCGGTCTAGTTCGCGTCTAGCGCACGCTGTCCAGAAAAACAAACTGTCTAAATCCTGGGCTTATTTAATGAAGTGACTGCCTGCGTTTGTGCCCAAAGACTCCAGCCCTCTGGGACTGGGATCGGAGACAGCAATTCGGATTTGGTCGTCGTGCATTGCCCGGTTAGCGAGAAATTAGAGTGATCTCGCGAGATCCGTGACAGTAACTCGAGTCTCGCTTTGTTATAATGTATTACGTAGTTGTCACTGTTGTGATTGAACTGAATACGTTCCATTCAAACGTGGCCATGCAGTATAAAATACGCCTCTACAATAATAATGATAACTAAAGTATTCTACGCAGCGGATATAGAAATAATAATAAATGTTCTATAAAACAGATATATAAGAACATAGATGTTTCTATACATGTATATGCTTATATACAGAGATAGATGTATATATAAGTACATGAAGATAGGTAATTTTATATCGTAGTTACAGTTTGCTACTCTCCAACACGAAAACATCCAAGGACTTCCGGTTCTTGTTTGTCACGCTAACCTTTCCTGATCTCTAGCACAAGCAAAGTACCCAATGTGTTGAAACCATTAATTCGAATAGAAAGTTGATACCTTTAGATCCACCGTAACTAGTTTTAGAAGATTATCGTAGAAGATTACGACAGCAATGTTGAACTATGAATTGTACCAGGGCAAAACCTATTTTATATCATGGCTATATTTTCACTAAATTCGCTTTCTTGACAGAAGAATCAGCATAATAAATTATACATATATATTTATAGTATGACATGAAATAATTCTTTAGGAATTGAAAGGTACCGAAGTCTTGACTATATCCATTATCCAAACATTTCTAACTTAAAAGTCATATATTCCAAACTTCAAGTCCGAGAAATCGCAATGATAACTTGATTCGAATGGTTGTCATGGTAGCTAAACAAGGAAACAAAACATCATTTATGGACATCCGAATGTTCATCTTCAATAACGTTTATAACAAGGCCTACGAATGTGGGAAAACACTTAATTGTTACACACTAATCAGATTACAGTGGACATCAAGTTCAGACCCTAAAGATATTATGCTGAATGCTGTAGGGAGAAGAGGGTTACCACGTATTAAACTGGTTCCCTGTAAAGTAACAGTTGCCCTCGCCGCCTGAGCTAGTCATCTAGTGAGTAGACAGTATACCAGTGTAACAGTATCCGAACTTGTCCTAGATGGTTAATCACGGCGTTTTTGTTTACTTCTATAGTAACCTTTACAGTTAGTTTAATACAAATGAAAGTTTAGATGATAGCTCAATTTCATCATCCTGTTCTTGGAAATGGCCTATAGTTTAATATACCACCCTAGTTATATCACTGAAAATATATATAAGATATAGTAATGCCTGTGTCCATTCGTTAGTTTGTGGTATTCACGCCGTGATATTCTATAGACCATATATCACTGTCTGGCCTGAAAGGCACCCCGACCGTGAAGTGGCCAAATTCTGCTACCAGTGGGACGCCTCTGTTTCCGGTGACGTAATTATACTATTATCAGACAGGATCTTTAAATTAGTCATTTCTAGTCGTCGAAATGCGTCAAACGTGGCAATGTTGGCTTGTCATCTATAAGCGATAATGATGAAGTGTCCTAGGTAGGTTCGCCTCTCTGGATCAAGGAACCCTGATAGGTTCTGGTAGGCCGCTGTTCCAGGCTAGACACTCCAGGTCATGTTCATTAACACTCCGTAGTGTTATGTAGAAATAAGGCGCCGATTCTTCAGAACGAACGTAGAGCTACGATAGTCGTAACTACCATGGTAGCCTAACATACAGTTACGAGCTGAAATATCGCTGTACGAGTCATCTGTTTAGTAACATAACGTCATTTACTGTATCTAGAGCGACCGTCCGGTCCTGGACTACCCTATTAATTTCCTCTGTGTGTTCATAGTCATATAACGCTAGAAACGTCGCTATTTTATTTCTTGCTACGAAGTTGTTAAGAATTTCTTACGAATGGTATAACCCTGTCGTAAGATTTTCGCAAATTTTCAGAATAGTTTACACTAAGAATGTTTCGAGAATACCAAAAGTTGCCCTTCGTAGGGCTAAGACAATGTTACGCTCCTATTGAAAGTTTCTTACGAAGTTGCTCGTAGCGCAACGACCGTTCTGTGGAACGGGCGCTAGACTGATACATTACGTGCACGTGTGACACCATATTTGTCATAGAAATGCGATCACGCACAATGAAACCAAATTATACTAAATAAAACAAAAACTAAGGACTGGTAGATACTTTGTGCGGAAGCATTCTATCAAATATCGGGACTAAGTCTGGAGACTCTAACGCCATTCTTTTCCCAGTGCGCTTGCAAATTCTCGCACAGTACCTAGAGCCTGTTGTCGTTTGAAAAACGTTTCATTGTGAAATTAATATAAACCTAAAGTCATTTTTCCAAAACGGTTAGATCTACTGGCCCTTGATTATTTTGTTTTCTTTTATCTTTTTGGGTATCTTCACCATTCACTAAGAAGCGATGCTAAATTAATGTATTAGAATAGTCTGTAATGGTCAATTCCATACTACCATAGAGAGAGAGAGAGAGAGAGAGAGAGAGAGAGAGAGAGAGAGAGAGAGAGAGAGAGAGAGAGAGAGAGAGAGAGAGAAAGAGAGAGAAAGAGAGAAAGAGAGAGAGAGAGAGAAAGAAAGAAAGAGACAGACAGACAGACCGAGAGAGAATGAGATAGAGAGAGGGGGTGGGGGTGGGGAGGTGTTGTTAATATAATTTAATATACAATAGCTATTTACATAAAGTACTCTATTTTACATTAAGCGCTTGTTATTGTTGTTCGTTTGTTTGAGAGGAATATTTCTCTAATACTAATACGTTTCAAATGGCTAAATTGTAATTCATTTTCAGTAAATGCTTACTTTTGTAATTATCTTAATTTTAACCAATTGAAGTCTGTTATCACTTCATGTACTTCCTCGCAGTGTGAGCGTTGAAAATAACAAAACAAATCATCTTCACTAATTCGATGTTATGTATGAATGCTTTCGTTATTGAAAATATTTAATGTTATTTGCAACTGTTGATATACAATCGCTTTTCAAGTTAGTCGCCATCCTCGCACCTCAGTGGTACCTTTTCCACTTAGAACTCTCCGTGCCGTACACCCCGGCACACATCTAGTGGGAAACTTGTGCAAGTCTATTTAGATGTGTGCCAGGGTGTACGGCATTGAAAGTTATTTAGAAGTAGAATAAGTACCCCTGTGGTGCGATGATGGGTAGTCGCATGAATCCTTGATTAATTTTACTGAGTATGTTTATCCAGTGGTCTTCGTAGGTGTCTCAATATCCTCAGTTACATTAAGATATATAAATTAGTATTGAAATACACACGTGCATATGAATTTAACCATCTCGACATGTTCATATACAGTTACAGCGGTCTAATGGTATTACGTTGTAGTAGACGAAAGACGTACTCCCTATGGAATTAAGTTCGTTGTCCAGTTATTTTTCATTCTATGCTAAGAATGGAACGTACATATATGTCTGTCTGTCACCTCTATTTCCTCAGTTCTTAAACCCATCAATGCTTTGCATAAATGGTTATTTTACGTGCTCCTGGATACATACATTACCACTGCATTGCTTTAAACAGATATCAGTGTACATGTACGGTACTGTTATTTAATATGCATATATAAGTGCACTTGTGAAGCCAAAAACCTTTCGTCGCCACATTTGAAATCACACTACGCAATTATCGTTACCAGATATTTACTCCACTTCTGAACTTACATCCACTTTTCGCCTGGTTTCACACGTATCCAATAAATAATAATTAATTGTTGCTAACTTTCTTAATGACAACAAAGTTCTCATCTAGACATGTTGTATGAGCAAAATTTACGCCTTCCAGTTTAGCGCAAATTAAGAGAAGGACATTAAATTGCTCTCCTACATTGTTAGTGCCGTCACGTTGTCTGGATATTACAACCGCAAAGACTACCTCGTTTATTTGCCCTTAGCTAGAACGAAGTGATTTACCGGCCTATTCAAACTAGATTAATCCAGCCAAAGTGGATTTACACACTGCCTATAACCCTCTTTAACGCAGTCTAAGGTTGTTTTAAGATGGGAATATAGTACGAAAGACTTCTGAGAGTTGCACCATAGAGAGTATAGTAGTATTTACTGGTTACTGGTATGTGATAGGTTCAAGTCTCCATTTCTTACTGATCCAACGAAGGATTCAAGTATGCTTCCCATATTGGTTCAATGCTAGATTCAAGTCTGTATTCCATACCAGTTCAGTGCTGGATTCAAGTATGCATTCCATACTGGTTCAGTGCTAAATTCAAGTCTGTATTCCATAGAGATTCAGTGCTAGATTCAAGTCTGTATTCCATAGTGATTCAGTGCTAGATTCAAGTCTGTATTCCATACTGATTCAGTGCTAGATTCAAGTCTGTATTCCATAGAGATTCAGTAGTATATTCAAGTCTTATTCCATCCTGGTTCAGTGCTAGATTCAAGTCTGCATTCCATAGTGATTCAGTGCTAGATTCAAGTCTGTATTCCATAGTGATTCAGTGCTAGATTCAAGTCTGTATTCCATAGTGATTCAGTGCTAGATGCAAGTCTGTATTCCATACTGGTTCAATGCTAGATTCAAGTATATGTTTTATAATGGCTCAGTGCTAGACTCAAGTATGTATTCTTTTGTGATTTGAACGTGTCTATCATATGCATCCAGTTGTGATAAGTCCAGCAGTTACCTACACATACTACTGTAGTATATTATTTTAATATCATTATCTAGCAGGCGTAACTGACCAACGTGACCATATCACTACACGTTATTCCGGTACATATTGCTAAGTGATGGTTTCAGTTATTATTACTCCCCATATTTTTTTTCGTGTTACTACTTGACTGCTTATCAGGCAGGATTACTTCCCTTTGTAGACCTCTCATCACGTGACGATCCCGCTCACTCGTCCCCTCGGTTACTAAAACCTATATAAATAGTTTAATTTATTATTGTCGGATATTGTGGTGGGGTTTATTTTTCCAAATTTATTGTATTTTTTAAGAAGCATGATGATGTCTAAACTTTTTTTTTTTAAATAAGATGATTGCTGTAACGAAGTGTAAAACTGATGACAACGACCATTTATAATGTCCTTTACAAAAACGTAGTATTCATTACAGTGATAGTGACATGGCCCATTTGCGTTAATCTTCCATGTGACATTGTATATTGCTGGAGCAAGGTCTTTGTGTACACGCTTTTCTGATTACGTATTGATTTTGGAGGAATCAAAGCTAGCTCTGTTACTGAATCACGACACAAAGGCTTTTTTCTGGGTCCTGGTAAACATCGAGTTGCATAAAACACAGGATTAAACTGCACAGTAATAGCATACTTGGCACTGATCAGGTAACAGCTAGAGATGGTGGGGCGAGGGTGGGGGTGGAAGGGGGAGTGAAATGAGGGTTGTTGGAGGAGGGTTGTTGGAGGATATCAGATGCCTGCTGTGATACACCGTGTCTAGCTTTCCTATATCCTGTAGATCATATTTAAACGCATACTACCACATATAGTTGACTTAGATAACTAGATATAGTCAAACGAATTCTTACTTGAAACTGTTTACATTTTATATTAGCCTAACCAAGCGCTATACTTTCAAGTATAGATACGTATTCATGACATAAAATAATTAGCAATATTTCAATTAACAATATCTTCATATGTCATTGAATTCGGAGATGTGACATTAAATAGGCAACTTTATATGAAACTTTATATGTTCTATACTAGAGAGCGCAGTTATATTGACATGAGGATGATGTAATTTAAGGGAATTCATTCTACTAGTAGATATAAATATCGTGTCACAGTGGGTGTCCTATAGGTAATACTCTACCAATTAGTGGAAGTAGTGGTACGCCAAGATTGCAAGCCAGGGATTGGTTGATATTTTGAAAGCACTTCATATACTACGGATAATATACCTGGTATTCTAAAAACATGCCAGCTTTATATTTGCATAAGAAATAATTACAACTTGGATCCATTCG
>JAUTBQ010184559.1:0-10743 GCA_032361185.1 Lepetodrilus ovalis | reverse complement strand
TTATTTGTCACTTGTGTTGAATTTCATAGTAATATATAAGTTTGTTACCAATTTATTAACCCTTAAAGTTCGGGACGTTTTTTTTTGGCCACCCGATATATTCATTATCTCTCCCACACACACACACACTTTATTTTTTTATCTCACCACCCCCTCTAGATTGTGCATTATTACATATTTTAAATATCTTTCAGTATTCCTTTCCTCCGATACTTTTTTACTTCTGTGCATGTTTATGTTCTTATCCTTGATTGATAGCTGTGTTCTGAAAGATGTACAGTACTACATGATGTAGATTCGACTACGATGTCGCTCTGACTGTGACGTCATCTTAAAATTACCTTAATGATTAACCCTCTCCCTGCTGCAGGTAACTGGAGATGCCTTAAAGAAATGTGTTTGTGCATAATCCAGATTTTGATAATCAATTTTTATTTGGGAAAACTTCTGGGATTCACGAACAGCCAACGTAATGGCTATCTGAACACGTCTCCCGGTTTCACATACAATCATTACAAGACGACATGTCATACAACGGAAAACATAATGTGTTACATGGAGGTTTGCGGAGAGCAGGTGCTATTGAAAATATAATAATTGTTTACCTTTTATTTGGATATCTGTTACTTTTAGTTAAGAAGTTATGAAATGATGAGAATATTATTTTCAGTTTCTTGATGATTATTTGCTATTCTGTGAAGTATGGTAGGGATGTCGATGTTGTATCGGAAGAAGTATTCATTTTGTCGAAGCGAGATAAAATTTGGACATACCAGAATAAAGTGATATGGATCTTCATGGAAATGGCTACATGAATAAGATGGATCAGATTGTATATGGCGTAAATAACGATGTCCGTTTAGATTGGAGTTGCGTAGACGGCTGTGTATGATTTGGACATGTCTAGGAACTATATAATACACTGATGGAACTTTATTATCTTTCACTCAACGCACCCTTAAATGAACCTAAGGTTGGTAACTCAGTTACGGTACATTATTAGGGAGCTCATTCCATAGACTGATAGAAGAGAGAATAAAAGATTTGTTATGGGTTTCTGTGCGGCATAGGGGTTGCAACTTCCTAGGATTTCGTAAATTTATGGTTAAGTTTTGAACATTACGTTGAGTTACTAGTGCAGATAGGTATGGAGGTGCAAGTTTATTAACGATACTTTTATTAATTCATATTACTGCCCCTTCCCCTGTAGCTAAAGGGTGCTACTATAATAATAATAGTAAAATAGTAAACGAGGCACTAGCTACAGAAATTTAGGCTCAGCCTTCGCTTCAGCAGTGTTCAGACTTTGGCCTGGATATGACAGCTGTTTTATCAGCTGTTGATGCGTTGCATGAAGCACATTACTAGTATATGATCTTACTGAATAGTAGTACTTACAATTGATAATATCACCCGTTATGGCTGAGACTGAAGCCTTTGAATAAGGTATGATGTTGAAATATAAAGAAACAACATAAAAATCTCCCAAGTTTAGTGAAAGTGTTATCCCATAATAGTTCAAAGGGAGATAACTCGCTATGAGATTGTCGACCACAACAAAATATAATAAAGTTTCTAAATTTATTATTACATGTACATTCAACAGAGAACAACACTCATAACCAGTGTTAGGAATTACTGCTGGAAACTTACTGGCATGAATAATGATACAAATAACAAATGTTTACAAAAAAATACATTAATTTCTACTGGCACTTATACTTATGGCACCTTTAGCATTGGGAGAAAATTAATGGCTGGGCCATCAGTAATTTTGAACACTGCTCATAATCAGTGTACAAAATTAGCCTTGGTTTTAAAGGCATACAATCACAGTTGGTTGACCTAGATAATGTCGATTTGTTCACCTAAAAAGTTGTTATTTACTGATGTATACTTATTACCCAACACTTGATAGTTATTATAAATTTCATATTATATATGAATGAAGGCTACGGCCTATTAATTATCTTGTCTTTGATGCATTAACTAATAGATAGTTATGCCCAGTTCATGAGTACTTACTGTAATAATATCACAATTATTATTTTTCTCGTTTCCAGATCCATGTTTGTATGTAAGCCGTTTTGCACACAAGTTGGAGTTTGGCGACCAAACACATGAGGTCTCAATGACAGCACTGCGACTCGTACAGAGAATGAAGAGAGATTGGATGCATACAGGGCGACGCCCATCAGGCCTTTGTGGTGCAGGTAATAGTTCACATGACCAGCCAACTGGCTAGTAGGACAACCTTGTTAAACATGGTTAACACGGTTAACGCAACAATATATATAAATTTGGATATACAGTGTACTTTGTCTAAATCAGCACTCATTGGGACTAAGATAATATTCTCGATTTAAGAGAATGCTGGATTACTTTGGGACCAAGATAATATTCTGGATTTAAGAGAGTGCTGGATTACTTAGTTTATCAAGAGTGCACTGTCGTTGGTCGGGACTTTGAAATTGTGCCAGTTGACACAGAGGGTATAGAGATGCCGATATTGACAGACTACGTTGTATATGTATGTATTGTTTGGGTGTTTGATCTATTGATGAGCATACTAAAATTATGAAAATACCCAAGTAAATTAGATGGAATTGTAATTCTACTTCCATTTTGCGAAATAAAGAATATACATGATTGTCAATGGTGATAAGAACATATCAATTATTGATAAGAAATATTGATACCTAATGGAGAAGAATGACCAACTACCAGTACTGAATACTGATGCATTTTCTTAGCATTGAACATCATAATTGTATCCGATGCGTTGACAGCCAATCTATATATTACTGCTAATATTTAATGTTTTCAGCTATTCTTGTGGCAGCCAGAATGCACAATTTTGGTCGGTCAGTTCGAGACCTTATCGCAGTAGTTAAAGTATGTGAGACAACCATAAGAAAAAGGCAAGTAGAACTCATTCCCATAGTTGTGATTCATAGTTGCCATTTGGAATGGATCCTTTTTTCTTTCGAATGACTTAGTTTTTGTCAAAACTATATATCAGTGAAATCTTTCTGTTCCCCTTATTCAAAAAGAAATGTTCCTACTATGCTGGCCATGATCCTGAAATCATGTATTTATTACAGGCTAACAGAGTTTTCGGATACAGCATCTAGTCAGCTAACGATAGACGAGTTCATCAAGATCGACCTGGAAGAAGAACACGACCCACCATGTTTCAAGGAAAGCAAGAGGAAAGCAAAGCTGGCTCAGGTGACTATTTCGACTAGACAGACACCAATAAATATACATGTACCTAAGGAAAATGTACAGTAATATAACAGGCTATATGCTTGCAAATGATCATGGTTTCCCGAAATATATACATTTTGATGAATATGTAAGGTCTAAATATACCTCCTTGCCTGCCTGTACTACCCCCTAGTAGTTATGGTCAGACATTTTCCATGTACATTTATGTTCGGATGTATTATCCAAATGGACTATTACAGAGCCATAGTCCTATATTTTAATTGTTTCATCTGTCACATTTATTAAAGAGATATTTTCTTACAGCTGGAAGAGCAGAACAGGGTGAACGAGCTGTCTCTGGCCGCCGAGAAAGACATGAGTGAACTGACTGCAGAGGTCAGCTCGTTACAGTCGGAAATAGAAAAGTCGCTGGAAGTCAAGAAGCCCAGGGGAATGTACGCCGCATATGCAAGTAAGTTTCATGGACATTATACGTACCTCTGTGATGATGACATAAATAGTTCTGTTTCCTTCACATGTCTTGTTAATTGTTACAAGCTCATTATTATTGGGGGCGGGTGGTAATGCAAGGTCCCGGGATTGGTTCAAACCCTGTTCCAGGAGCCCGGTATCGCTAGTTACATTTCTGACACAAACATAATAGGATCTCTGTCCTGTGTCAGTACAGTACTGTACACTGCATGGACACCACTCAGGTTGAAGTTAAGCATTAATCATAAATGTTTGATTTTGATTTGACATGTTTTATGGAAACATTTCAGAAATGAGCGAGGACAGTGAAGAGAGTAAATGTGTAAATACAGACACTATCGATGCTGCATCAAAATTCCTTGCCGAGGAAGCCGTCAAGGGTGTGACATCAGATGTTTTAGGGTTAACATCAACGTCAGACTCTCTAGGGTTAACAGGTGCAATAGGTAAGGATTGTGATAAAATTGACAATTGTAAAGCTGAAGGGGACATGGAACTTGGAGACGGGGACGTGAAGAAGTTTGAACCCGGTGTGCTAGAAAATATGACGAGAAGAGAAGCACTAACTGCAAGAGGGTTAACGCCATCGGCAGCCAGCCTGGGAATCCGGGAAGTGGTAGAGGAGTGCATGCTGGCTGAAGGAGATCCTAGTACGTATGATCACGTCTTCTTGTTCAGTCATGGCAATTTTCAGCAGATCCGCGGAAATCCACTGATTTATTTGTCCAGGGATCGTTTTATTTTCCCTGGAAGTGGCTTGGGGCCAGTAGCCCTCATAACATGGGCTTATTTTCCACTGAAATAACTATTGTCTGTTGCCATGCCTGCCTGCCGCATATACACAGAATTTACATGTAATGCTTCACCGTGTATGGATGAAAGATTCCTGCTGCAACGTAAAACAATAATACACAAAAACAATAACACACAAAGTTTGAAATTTATATTTTAAGAAAAATTTTGAGAGGAAGAGTAGAAATAGGTATTATACTACTGTAATTAAGTTCATGTTACCAAGTGAGTCAAATATGTTTGTGTCCTGGCAATTTTATCCATTTTACAATGGATGTTGTTCGTTATATTCAGCATCCGAAGGTTGTGATGGAGAACTGGATCTGGAGGGAATTGATGATGCGGAACTGGACTGGGTGAGTTTGTATACAGTCTAAGCTGCATAACATAATTACTAATATTATACTCAACACCATCAGTCTCATCAACAGTTTGTCAGATACACAGATGATTCTACAATTTCCTAGCAAATTGTTATTGTTACCATAGCAGACTTAGAGTACTGACAAATCCACATTAACAAACATTGCTATGTCCCCTGTATACAATATTATTCTTTAACCAATGTAAAATAATATTATAAGTAGAAAATAATATTCAATGTTTAACTTTTCCACAATACATACCGGTATATGTAATAAATCCTGGAGAAGAAGACAAAGTCATTATTAATTGTTATAATAACCTGGCTACCCTTTCGTGGTGCTCTCTTTGCAGTGCATTAGCTATCGGCAAAGAGAGCGCTATGGTCTGTTAGTGGATAAGAGATCTTCGTGAAAGGATACCCAGGGAAGGGGTACTGCTCTTGAAACGTTCTTACGATCTTCTTAGCATAAGACTGTGCATAGCACATACTAATAGTATCATTAAAATTGTACGATATTAAGAACGTTTCAAGAATATGTTCCCAGATGTGCTGCAGAGCCCTGTCGGATGTGGGAACTATTTTTTAATTTTTTTAATTTTGTTCAGATGATACTGAATGAAGAGGAAGTCAAAATGAAGACGAAGGTATGGGAGATGATCAATGCAGACTACATTGCTGAACAGAAAGGTAAATAGTGTTTACAGATTGCCAACATTGAGATGATACAGTTGGTAAATAGCATTGTTTCAGGATGGATTGTACTAATGCTATGAGATTTTGTTTAGTGAAAGCAGAGAGGAAGGCAAAGGAGGAAGAGGAGGAGGCACTGAAGCCGGAGAAGAAGGTAAATACTAATACCATAGCCCACATATAGCCTACTTCAACAACTAGCGGCAAGAATTCAGATTCATAGCTTCTGCAGGTGGAGTAAATGACCATAATTAATATGGTGTTTTCTAATTTTATTTTATTTTAAAATTATTTTATCTCCTACAAAATTGGATTTCATTGCCAAATATCTGTGGGTCCATGGAGCAACTGGTCCAGAAACATTTTGAATATGATTTCCAGAGACGTAGCTGCTATTTGGCCTGCACCAGTTTTCACCCCTGGCTATGTATCTGGGGACTTATTCTCAATCTTAAGGATACCTATAGCACATGCTATGAACATTCTTAAACGAAGAAATTCACAAGAATGTTTCGAAAATAGGCCCCCTGATTTCATGCAAGTTCCATACAAAACTGAGTTGAGCATTAAATCGTACTAAAAAAAGGTTATGTAATCGTGAGGTGTGATGTTTCACTGGAAGCATCCCTGGATTGTGTGCCCAACCCTGCTAATCAGTAGGAGCATTTTATATCCCACACTGCTACACAATCATTAGGACTACTTTTGATACTCTTTTAGAAAAAGCGGACTTACAAGAAGCGATTCCAGCAAACAGGAGAAGCTGCCAGTGCAAGGGAAGCCCTGGCCAAGATGTTGATGGAGAAGAAACTCTCGAACAAGATCAACTACGATGTCCTCAATGACCTCAACTGTAAAGTGGAACCAAAGCCAGTGATTCAACCCGACGTCAAAGACGTGGCAGTGGTGGAGACGGGCGACATCAAGCCGGCCAAATCCATACTCAATAGGTACATAGAGGTGCTGTAATGCTATACAGTCAGACCCTGTTATGACGGTCTCTGTGGTAATGGTTTCTTCGTTTGCCATTCAAGATTTAACCAATACGGATGTCCTATGTACTTTTAACTCGATGAATGGTTGCTCTGATGAACCAATTGTTTCGCTTTCCGGTAAGATGTTTTCAAAAATGTATGGTATAACAGGGCCCGACTGTATACGTGTTTGGGTTTTAATTGGTGTACACCAGGGTCATGTTCCACAGACCTGTTGTAGCACTATGAGAGTCATAACACTGTACATAACATAGAGTTATGCCTCTCATAGCACTATGATCATTCTGTGGAACAGGGGCCAGTTCTTCCTCAATGACATTACTGACAATAACATGTTTTCTTCAGGTTCAAGAGACCAAGCACTAGTCTTGATATCAAGCGAGAATTCCATGACGTAAGTAACATATGTCTTGTCTGCGATATTGATTTAGAAGTTGGGACATTTGGCTGCAAACTGAGTAGGCTATGTTACTCGGGTTAGGGTAGCTACAGATCCATGCTATTGTACTGAGGATAGCTATATACCTGTGTTATGTTATTCAGGGTAGCTACTGATCTATGCAATGGTATTAAAGTAGCTACTGATCTATGCTATGGTATTCAGGTTAGGGTAGCTATTGATATATGCTATGGCTAGGGTAGCTACAAATATATGTTATGGTTCTCAGGTTAAGGTAACTACAGATATATGCTATGGTATTTGGGTTAGGGTAGCTATAGATCTATGCTATGGTTCTCAGGTTAAAGAAGTTACAGATCTATGCTATGGTTCTCAGGTTAGGGTAAACTCAAGTATGACTGTTTCAGGATCAGGACACAAAGCGGGTGAGATTCACAGCATCCGAGGCCGCCCCGGAGATAGTCGTGGAGAGCGGACCAATCCAGTACGAGGGGAAAGGTATGTATAACCAAGACCAGTGGTAACATAGTATATCACCAGGGTCAGTGCCACAAATCTGTAGTCAGCAGTGCTGTCATCAACAGCTGTATTAATTCACTCTGGTTTGCAGTATAATATCTGATAGAAGTATAAAACATCCCCACGAAAATCCAAACAGTGTTACAAGCTAAGAAATTGATAACATTCTCTTATTCATGTGTCATAAAACATTCCTAAGTCTCCATTGTGTGTGCCTCAGTGATCCGCAACAAGCTGTTATGGAACGGTGGAACAGGACCATTACATATGGTAATGGGAGAATTTAGGCTCTAACCACCCGGGGTCCTGTTCAAGTGAATGATTGTAGTGCTATGAGAGTCGTACGCATTGCGAGTTGAAACTCATGTAGGAGTGCAATCGTTCTCTGGAACAAAACCCCAATTAAGAAGGACAGCATCTTGGGCCTAACATATGATGTGTGTGTGTGTGTGTATGTTATAGAGGAGCTGGTGGAGGACTTGGAAGAGGAGGAGGACTTTGTAGAGGACGAGCACATTAGTGCAGCACAACTGATGGGACATAGCGCAGGTACGTCTGTGACAAGACAACCAATGCAATATTTACAATCTGTAGGGGACTGAATCTGCTGAAAAAAAAGGCCCAAACATAAATTTCCAAATATAAAATTTGTGATTCACGCTAAATTCGATATAGGATTTATGAATAAATGATTGGAAAATTTTAAGGAGGTACCAGATTTTTATCATTGTTTTTCTCTATGAAGGTATGCTAACTTGTGTTTACACTCTTCAGAAGCAGGGTACGAAGAGGATCCTGACGATTACTATGTCGATGACGACTGATGAAGTTTTAGTCCAGTTCCAAACAAAGCGCTGTCTGTGATACGAGTTGCAACTGTTCCAAGAGTCCTCCACAAAGCTGAGACTGACCCTGACGTCGGTGTGGTGCAGGCCTTTGTGGAATGTTAGCCCTCTGACGTGCCCTCCGACGTGCTGGTGGCACTACTGAGGCCATGCACAAACATCCAGCATACAAGACCACTAGTAATGGCTGTGGAACACCTTCAGGACAAGACTACGAAAGTGTGAAAATACTCAGCAGTGTCCATAACATTGTGCACAAACTTGGTGAAGTTACACGGCTGGGAAATTTGGAGACTGAAAAAGGCAATGGGCATTAAGTCATGCATTGTGTCGAAGTTTACAATGCAGATCTTGAAAGTTGGACAAAAGTTCCAAACTCTCAAATCAGTGTAGTAGACTTCATGGAATGGTTTGTTTTCTTTGTGTGCTGAAATATACATGACTTAGTGGAAGTCTGTAATATATTTCAGAAGTTTACCTCATTAACATGGTCATAATCGCTAGTCATTAGTGTATAAGGTATTGCGTGTGAGAAGGCATGAGAATGAAATAGTTAAGGTTAATGTTTTTTTTCTTTGGCAGCTCAACTTTCCAGGCCTGTAATTCATGAAATATTTAAACTCGGTCCGTGCACCATGCTTTTACTATAGCAGGAAATGTTGTCTACCTCAGAGTACAAGTACGACCCTTTGGTGGTAATGCAGGTCTGCAAAGTCCCAGATGTAAAATTGAATGGATTTATAGCTAGTTTACCAGAGCATAAGAAAGACATTTTAGAATTTATTATCGTGTGTTTGAAGGAATCTAATAAATATAAAAATTGAAATGATCACAAGATATACAAATATTAAATGCAATTTACGAGTGTTTACAGATTTTAATAGTTCGGGCAAATAGAAGATCGACGTAAACCTTCAACATAATTAATGAATTCAATTATGTTTTAGATCATTTTAATAGGATCTCAATGAATGAATTTATGTAGGTGTTACTAGTATTTCAATTATACTGGGTTTTTTTAGGAACTGTGTATACCTTTATCTTCCTTGTTATTGTTTTAATAATACATGTTAAGGGCAGCAAGAACTTTTATCTTATGTTGTAACCTGTGTTGTGAATAAGACATATTTGGTATTGTTGCCATCACTGAACATGTTTTAACAAGGCAGATTTCTGATGTAATGTTCCATGTAGTGCTTTGAGGTACTGTATATTATTCAAATCTAAAAGGTAACTTTCAGAAGCAACCACAACTTGGATAATCAATTTCTTTGGAATTTTACAAACTACTTGTTATGTCTATTGTTTACAATACTCAAGTCAAAAAGAATTTACCATTAAAATAATAATGTTCAATTTTGTGTTCTCTTTTATTTTGACTCCCTGGTAGGTGATACCTTTTGTAAATGTATTTCCTATCAATAGAGACATTTACAGGCATGTCAATCTTCCAGGGGTCAATTTATTTGCTTGGAGACCTCCAGTCCCCAGACCCTGGGCTTGTTTTCCCCGCAGAAATCGCAATTGTCTTTTGCTATGTCCGCCTTTAGTTTTCCTATGTTCAACTTCAAATGCAAGAGTTCCTGTTTATAAATGCAGTGAAATACCACGTTTTAAGAGTGGAAATAACAGGTGTTATTTTTCACGTGTGAAAATAACTAACTAGACAATGGCCTCTGAAGTCTCATGGGTTGCAGAGGACAGGACATGGAACCAGTTCAGCGGCACGTGCAAAGCATGTCGCCATGTTGCGGTTGAGGGAAGGGGAATGAAGTAGGCTGATCCATTCTTAGATGAACTAATACCTGACTATATAATGAAAGTTATGTATATTTTACTACACTTATGAAATAAATAGAACATTCAAGTTTTTTTTCTCTCTCAGACTCGTACCGTGTTTATCTCATGGAGTGGGAGAGTTGATATTTCCACTTGTGGCTGCGCCACTCATGAAAATATCGACTCTCCCACTCCACTCGATGAGATAAACAAGGTATTCGAGAAAAAACCTTGAATACATGTATTGCATTATTTTGTTGATCATGTGATACTATTCACATCCACATCTTAACTTGCAAGTCAACATGGGCAAACCTATCAAATATCATGTGATCCAAAAATATTATGTGACATAATACACAGGAATTCTCCCATTTAATGTTGAACATAAGAAGCCTGACTACTCCTATACTATGCATCAATATAGTACAGATTCACTTCTCGACTCTTCCTAGTCACAGGTAGCTGGTTGTTCTGCATATTTATTACATAAATGCAGTGAAATACAGTGTCCCCTCTATATAAGGCTGGATTTGGGGTCCATGACATACCCCCAGTCTTATAGTACCAGCCTTATTTAATAGTGCAGGTAAATAACAAAAAATAAAAATGGGGTCCACATCTGACCCAGCCTTATATCCGAATCCGCTCTGT
>JAUTBQ010184548.1:0-10744 GCA_032361185.1 Lepetodrilus ovalis | reverse complement strand
CGAATAGTGATACAAATAACAAAAGCCATGAATTTCTACTAGTCCTTAGGATAACTTTAGCATTGGGAGAAATGGCCCGGGTTAGCGGACTAGTGTAATATAGATCTCTATTTCTCATGTTTCTTCCAACAGCTTCCTATTTGTTGTGGCTCTAATATTGCAGCCTTTCAGTTTAAGGCTGGAGGAATTATGCATGGCCATGGACTTTTTGTAATGGTCTGACAAACCAAGGATGACATCACATCTGTCACGACACTCATTGTAAAGATACAACTCCTGCATAAACAGTATCCCCTCAATATAACGCTGAATTTGGGGTCCATGACATACCCCCCACCTAATAGTACCCGCCTTATATGATAGTACAAGTAAATAATGAAAATGGGATCCACATCTGACCCCGCCTTATATCCGAATCCGCTGTGCATCAAACTGTGTTATATCGAGGGGACACTGTATTAATGCCAATTCCTCGATGTGGATTAAGTCCCGATGCCCTTCAGCTCAAATGTCCAACAGTCTTCCACTTGCAACCAATATTGGAGACGACATCCCCCTGCCCCTGCTGAATTTGCACAAAAACACAAATCTATGATTAAAACAGCCATTATTTATTCCTGTTGTGTGGTTATTGACCAGAATCAGTCCAGTGAATGAGTTGTTTTTTCGTCAGCGGGAATCTTTCACCAAAACAAGATGAAGAATCGGTCAAGGAAGTTGTATATAAATGCTGTGGATGATGCCCAGCAAATCAAATTCACCTGCGTATTCATTGTGGAAAACACCAAGGGGCCTATTCTCAAAACGATCGTTTGACAATCTTAAGAATACCTATAGCACGTGCTTAGGCTAAGAAGATAGTAAGAACGTTTCAAGAATAGGCCCCCCGATTCCAAGTTCAGCTATCTAAACGTACCAGGGCAGGGTCAAATGTCCAAAATAGCGAGCCGTTACCTCCAGCGTTTTGGTAGCTGAACTAACGATAACCTGATCCCATGGTAAGATTCCATCTAGACACCTGCAGTTTTCTTGTTCCTTCCAGTGCCAATGTAATCACTAAGCGACCACCTCTGCTACAGCTCCTGCTCCTAATACTAGTACCTGTGATACAATATAATACAACCCAGTTATGGCATTTCTAAAATGTCTTTCAATACTTTTAAAGTATTTTTAAATGGATTGGCTTGTTCTAATCATTTTCAACATTTCTTATTATGAAAAGTCATTTATTCAAAGACAGGAATGTACTGTGCGTACATAACAAAAGTACATTACACATACCTGAATAATGAATGCAGATTCAACCTCAAACATAACATACGAATCTTGAACATACCAGTAATCAGGCATCTAGGTATCAAACAAACAACCATCACAGAGTAATTTAATGATCTATGGGGAAATTGGTTATATTGCCAATGATTGAATGAAACTAAATCATTAAATTATTTCTTCATTGATTAATTGATCATTAATAACTCAAAGAATGTACAATTCCATTAAAATGTCACAGGACAACACATGTCATCAATATAAATGTTAATACTTTCAGATCATAGCAGTTACGATTACAAATTGTACAAGTTGTTAATAATGTGTTATAAGCATTCAATCCAACATTAGTATATCACACATATACAAATATTAGTGATATGTTCTGTTTTGACAAGACATCACTATTTCATGAAGTATTATTATTCTTAAACATATTCACATTTATCTATAGCTACAGAAAATAGAATTGCCACAATCCGTAAGGCCGCTTAAACATGTTAAACTAAACTAAACTAATCTTGTTTCTCATGAAATCATGTGTTAATTATATCGGTATTTTGAAAATTGTACGTGTGCCTATTAGTTGTAATGATATACTCGACAGAAATATATAGACATAAATTTAGGTTTATGTTACGTTAAAACAGAATTTTCAAAAGTCTATATACTCCAGACACTTTTCAAGAACTAGTAGTCACTCTGCAAAAAGAATGGGAGCAGATTGCGAAAACTGAATTCCGAAATTTGATAGAAACTTCCTTCAAAATATCAGTCGGTCCTTAATTAATTTTGTTGAGTATATATTTCTCATGGGCAATGTTTGATTTGGGAATTCGATAAGAGTAATGGGCTACTTGTGCATTAGCACCAAATCTGCTTTTATGAACATGACAAGTGTTACTGACCAATCAAATTTGTTTCTACTGCAGCGTGACAAGACTCGCGAGTTCCAATCAAATACAACCCTGGGTACTGGGGTTCCGGTATGTCAATAAACCTTCCAAAATAGTATTATGTACTAGAATGGCAAACAGTAAATACTAGTACCTGTTAGAATATGTAAACTTGTTCTTTCCAATATATAAATAATCAAAGACTTCCAGGCCCCCGTTTCATGACGGTGACCTAACTTTAGGACCCAGTTTATCACCTCCTAACTTATATGACGATTTATGAAGGAATAAGACATATAACACGGGGGCCAGGAGTAGATCTATGTAGTAAAGTACATTCATATTGAGCATAGATGACTGCAATGTGCATGTATATCAACCTTTCCTTCTATAACATTTTATGAGAGCTTCACATATTTTTAAAACATAAATATCACAATGTAATATGATATTGAGAAAGTATTAACATGTTGAATTTCAATACCTGCAGAGTATTCAATAGTTGGTCCTTGTTCTGAATATATTTATACTGTATAATATAAATTTATAAAGGATCTAAGGTGATGTTTTTCTTACTTCCCCAGTTTGCTTTTAATATTTTCATTATTTCGTTAAAACATTGAAAAATTGTAGCATACGTTATACAGGCGCCTTGATATTCGATCATCTATAGACAGTTCTATAAAGGCAGTATCTAGGGTGCTACACAAACACATTGATGATGAATCTGCATTTATTTAGTAACATGATTAAACTGAATCTACCGTACCTATTTGCAATATTTTTCAGGAATTATTTCAGACCCAAAAATAATATCGTAAATAATTATATAAGTTACTAGAACTGAGCAACCCATATTCTTGATACTCATGACAGAGTATCATGCACAGTGATGTCTCAATTATGAGCAAGACAAATAATCTTTCCTGTCATTGGCAATCTATCTAAATCTCTCCATACGTCTTTGCCCCATTGGAATATTCTGGCAATCAAACAGATCGTTGCAATATCACTGGAATACTATGGTTAAAAGCAATTAAATTCCAAATAAGTTGCTCAAGTACGCAATGTTGTAGATGCAAGTTTTTGTCTTGATTCATCTTAAGAATTCAGTAATATTTCTTGAACAGACCCAATTTGGATACATTTTGCAAATTTTCTATGCTAAATAAAACACAGATTTAGAATTACAGAAATAGCTTTTAATATAAAAATATAACACAAATGTTTTGATTTTAGCATTTGGTGACCTATCGAAAGTTATTCTTTAACACAACATAAAAACCTCACAGTATAGTTTTGCATATTCTTGAATGTACCACATGCATATGGAAGTTCAAAAAATAAATATATACATAATCAAATTTTGCAAAGTCTGACGGGTGTAGTTCATATGAATCCAAAGAATTCCTCAACTATTTGGTTATAGAAATTACTCGCAGGTTGCAACCGACTAAATCCCACAATATTTCAATATCAGCGATCTGTTTAGGATGGGGAGGAAAACCTACAGTAAGTACGAGTGGCGGCACCACACAATCGGGGTACGGTGGCAGCGATGAGGGCGGAGTGACGCCAGGTAGCGTCCCCACAACGTACTCGGCACGACTCGCCACCTAAACAGCAATCAATAGCACCAAGCAATTGTCCACATCTATAATGGAGGCAACACGTGATTATGCATTTGGTAATATTGCTAACCGCATGTGTTAGTCTGCAGTATGTGATAGTGTAAACATGCTTACAATTTGCCCATCAGTCTAGTGTTTTCATTCAACTTTCAACGTAGTTTGCATGGAATAGATTAAGACTTGCATCCAGAAATACACTCACACCGCTATGATCAGTAAGATGGTGCTTACCAAGTTATTTCTTGTAAATGGCAATGCACAAGTATAAATTGTGCACTTATACTTTGTTATGGTAGTGTTCCTACGTTAAATCACAGAACATTACCACGGGAAGTTTTGCAGTATTTAATGCATACAATCCCAGGTTGAGCTATTTCATGGTGAAATTATTATCTGAAAATATGTAGATTTGGTTAATCAGAAATACTTTATTCAAATAAATTAAGCTTGCAGAGTGGTGCCATATAGAGGCAAAGCTGTTTAGTGGAACAAAAGAAATGGTACAAATACCAATTTAATGTACTTTGCCATCATAAGTTATATCTAGTCAAAAAATATTGTAGTAATTTTTAATGTTTTTTAAGGTTAATGTAAGAAAAAAAGTAACTACCAAGACTGGACAATCTTCATAGTCAGTTAAACATTGATGTATTCAAATTAAGTCAAGTTGACACTTTCAACCTCAGCATTTCATATTATAGTATTTAAACATACACGATAAATCGCATGTAATCAAATTCATAAATTTGCAAACATAACACACTGTGTTGTGATTCAGGAAATCTCTGACAAAATACAGACTAGCATTCTCATACCACACGTGTTCATCACACACATGAACACACACACGCACGCACACACACACACACACACAGAGACGTAGACAAACAAACTACACACATATATACACACATATATACACACACACAAATACCATAAGGTAACATTTGGATTTGGATTATGGCAGTCTTTGAGCATAGCATTCAAGGATGCAAATAATTAGCACTTTGTCCAACATCAAGCAATCTCTTCTCAATCTCCCAACAAACTGGCTTTTGCTCGTGGAGTCAATTTCCTTATCCGACCCCTGCTGCTCATTGTCACATCCGGAGACGACCTGGATTCGTTTGTGTCGGAATCAGAATCCGAGTCGTCATCGCCGCCGTCATCATCATCGACAACTCCATTCCGACCGCGCTCGTTGTCACTGTCGTCCTCGCGGTACTGCACCGTCCTCCGACCTTGGTTTCGCGTCCTGATGTTCGGCTTGCGTTCGTACACGTATATGTTATCCTGGACTTTCCGTCGCTCTCGCGCACTGTGTCTCACACTCTCCACCTGCTTCTGGATGGACCGGGAACTGGACTTGGTCGCAGTGCTGCCACGTGCTCCTCTCTTCGAGTCCACGTACCCACTGCTGTTCATGACTTCCTCCTCTTCCTCCTCCTCCTCATCGGAATCCTTGGTGCTGCTGCCATTGCTGCTGCTGTTGCTAGAGTTTTTGCCATTGGGAGAATTGGCTCCAGAAGACGAGGCGGAGGTAGATTCGGATTTGGACACAAGCGAGCTGCTCTCGTCGGCCAGGTATTTGGCCGGTTTTATTGTCCCTGTTGTTGCTCGCGTCCTGTATGAAGTCTTGTTGTAGCCATTGGACACAGAAGTCTTGCCTGAAAGCAATAACAATTGTCATAAATCTTGAAAATACATCATTTCTATCAGTTTCATACCGGTATGTGGTTAATGAAGTATCCAGTCATATTTGTTGGTGAATTCTTTTTATAAATGTTCCTATTTAATTATTGCTTACTGTCGCTGTGGGAATATTTCACTCGTATGTAACGACCTTTTCCAAACACATGGTTCTTACATTAACATACCAACGTACACAGCATTATTTCATAAACCTACTAATGCGCATGTCAACGAAAATTATAAGAACACCAACCATCTGAGTCAGCAGTAACTGCAAATCTGAGTTAGGTTGAATAACAAAACAAAAATTGGCTCCACCCACCTGAGATGCGGCTGCCACGTTTTGATTGTATTTTCCCAGTTGGTCGTTCATCCTCGGTTTCATCATCGTCATCCTCAGACTCCACCTTACTTCGTGCAGGAGGTTTTCTTCTTGATCTTCTCAACGACGGAGAGAAGTCGTCATCATCATCATCATCATCCACATTTACGTGCGAGTCTTCGATCTCAGTTTCTTCGTCAGAATCATCACCATCCTCAGTTTCTCCGTCACTTCTGGTAACTTTAACACCTGATAGGATACAATAATATGGTAATAATACGACTTTTCAAGGATATATCCTAGATATAGCAGTTTTTGTGCCTCACACTGACAAGTTCCCAGGAATAACTAAATGTGCAAATGCTGAGGTGTAGCCTGGAATTAGCATTAAAACTTTGAATTCTAAAAGAATTAAGAATTAAATTTGAAATTTAGAGCTTAAAAATGTGAATCATGCATATACAGTGCCCCCTCGATATAAGGCTGTTCGATATAGAGCGGATTCGGATATAAGGCTGCGTCAGATGTGGAACCCATTTTTTATTTTTTTTATTTACCTGCACTATTATATAAGGCTGGTACTATAAGGCATGGACCCCAAATACAGCCTTATATAGAGGGGACACTGTATTTAGTATTCAAATAATAAGCATTAAAATTTAAAAGTATTCAAATTTTAATTTATTCAAGTGTCCAGCACTCACCGGTTGACCTCATGACCTGCGCTGATCTCCGTGGCCTGGCTCGGGAAGCTACTGGACCGCTGGAATACCCGTCCGGACTTTCCTTTTCCCGCTCAACCACGCCGTGCGAGCGGGTTACTCTCGTCGCTACCCCAGAACGGCCACCACTGCTGCTGCTGGAAGACTGGCCGCTGTCCTGCACAGAACTCGGTCCTCTGTCCCTGCGACTAGAGCTGGCAATACTGTCACTGGGCCTGGTAGTCAACCTCGACTTGCTGTCAGAACATAATACACCATATTATACTTGAGTTTTTTCTCAGCCATAGTATGAATATGACAATCGCAGAAGGACTACCTAAATGTCTAACTTTCACCATCTCAGAAGGACTACCTAAATGTATAACTTTTACCATGCCTAATGTAACCAGAGATAACCTAAATAGAGTGCCTGTGTCTAATCCAGCAGGGAGACAGTCTGTTCCATGTACACACCCGACAACCCCCGATAGAATGGCCTGTTCCATGTACACACCTAACAACCCTCCTACAGAATGGCCCGTTCTATGTACACACCCAACAACCCTCTGACAGAATGGCCTGATCTATGTACAAAGCTGACACTCCCACAGAATGGCCTGTTCCATGTGCACACCCGCCAGCCCTCCTACAGAATGGCCCATTCTATGTACACACCTGACAACCCTCTGATAGAATGGCCTGTTCCATGTACACACCCGACAGCCCTCCTACAGAATAGCCCATTCTATGTACACACCTGACAACCCTCTGACAGAATGGCCTGTTCCATGTACACACCTGACAACCCTCCGATAGAACGGCCTATTCCATGTACACACCTGACAACCCTACCACAGAATGTCCTGTTATATGTACACACCTGACAACCCTCTGACAGAATGGCCTGTTCCATGTACACACCTGACAACCCTCCGATAGAATGGCCTATTCCATGTACACACCTGACAACCCTCCCACAGAATGTCCTGTTATATGTACACACCTGACAACCCTCTGACAGAATGGCCTGTTCCATGTACACACCTGACAGTTTTTTGTGGTCTCTTAGTCCGTCCTGAAGACTTCCATTTGGATGTGATTTCCTTCATCTGATCCTCAAACATGGCCGACAGTCGCAATGTCATGGTATATATCTGCAATAGGACAATAAGTTTAATGATTATAGAGTTTAATGTCGCTGCAGGAATCTTTCACCCATTTACGACGACTGCAATAGGACAACATACAGGTGAACTCTAACCTTTCATCTGAACTGTACAGGATTGATGGAATTAGTGATTTACATCACAATGGGAATATTTCACCCATGCGTGACTATGCACTGCACAGGACATGACATATTAACCCTCTCCCTGCTGGATTAGGCACATGCACAGCTCTATAGGGCATCTCTGGTTGTCTTCAGCATGGAGAGGGTTAAACAAATAAATATCTTAAATTGCGCAAAGTCAAGCATCTCACATCGGGGAAAAACTACTTAAATGTTTTTTAAATTACTTCTTTTATCTGGAGGTCTACCAATGTGCAACCACCCTCAAAATACACTGCTGAATATTTACGATATCTTGGGTGCACACTGTACTACGTGTTGCTAATCAACCTACCCTGGATCTCTTGTTGGTGTTGTACGCCTTGGAGTTGCTGAACACCAGCCTGGCGTCGCGACACACATCGGCCGGACTCGAGTACTGACCGCTGTCCAGTTTATCCCGGATCTGACACAGGTCCATAGGGTTCTCCACGTACTGGTAATAGTCCTGGATCAGTCAAACATGGCGAACATCAATACGGATTAGCCGCGATCTCGTCAAATAATTAACTAATGTTCTATGAAGCTTCATGAAATATTTTCAAACATTTAATTGATGTCCTAAGAAGATCCATGAAATATATTCAAATACTTTTGTCGACTCCCAATTTTTAAATAGGATAGGTCATTTTTCAAGTTCACTCAAGACTCATGGAAAACTTTAAAGTTTTGGGCGAAAGATTCTCGCAAAGACGTCAATCAATAAATCAATCAATGTGAGCCTTCTCCAGCTCCATTTCTACAAGGAACTTTGATAGAAACCAAGGTAGAAATCAGTTACACACATAAATTATCTGTCTAAAGACTGAATCTACATCCCTCAGACATAATGATACAAACACAGTACAGAGAAAAACGTCACTATTTTTTTGTATGGCAATATCAAAATATCAATGAATCAATGAATTGGTGCTTTAGGTCGCAACAGGACTATTTCACCTGTACACGACGACACCGAAACATGACACTCACCGGGTACTCCTGGGGATCGACTGCCGTTCTGAATGGCTTGCTGTCCTCACACTCCAGTGCTCGCTGTACGAGATCCCGACACGACTGTTTCCATTGATCAGGGTCAGTGGCAACCTTCTCAACACGTTGTCGCTTGGTCACACCGCCTTTCCTTGTCTGTAAGTGTACATCAGATTGTGATGGATCTTTCATATCAAGGCTCCAGACTAATATTTTGAGTTACTTGCCTGCAGGACCAGTCAGAGCAAGTTGCAAAAGCACTAAAATTGCTATATGTTAAAAGGAACTGGTTGCCAGCAGTGGAATTTAACTTGCCCTAGTACGTTTTGTATATGTTCATCTAGATCCCTGCCTATAACGATCATTTTCTGAACAGTGATAATGGAATTTAATCTCACTATTAGTTATTACTTATTCTGCTGCATAACTTCACTCATCTTGAAACTGGACAAATAATAGTACTCGCCAGCTACTATACACATACTGAGCAAGGAGGTGCCACTCCTCTCAAATAGCTTTGAGTAGTTTGAACAAGTATTGTGCAACAGAACGCAGGATGGCATTCCATTCTTCAAAATATCTACCAAGTGGAGATAACTCTTGATGAAGCAAAGTTGTCTCCCTTCTACACCAACCTTCTTGCGCTTCTGACTGCTTGGTATGCTTTCGACGTCATCCGAGTCTGACGAAGAACTGTACGCCTTCAGTCGCTGCATCTGCTTGGCTAAAATTGGCATTGGGTCGTAGCAGTCTGTATCACTGTCAAAGACACAGGTTACTTAGATACAGTCACAATCCAAAATTAATACCTAATCAAAAGGTTTTTTGGACATGTCCCCTTTTAGCAAGCAATACTTAGCCTATCATAAATCTTATGAAAAGAAAAGTTTGTCATGGTATCAATAAGATGTGGATGAGACACTGACTAAATGTGATGGACACAGTGTTACTGGCACTGACCTGATGAACTTGAGAATGGTATCTGTGATGGCCGCAGCATTCCTCACAATAATACTGCCAGCAGTGTTGAACTCCAGTGTGTTAGACTCGATCTTTCTCACATCCCATTGTAGAGCATTTATCCTCCTGTTGGAGAATTCAAACTTGAATTAGAATACTTCCCATCCAAAAAAACATTATCAATAAATATTATTAACATCGTCTCAATAGCTATCATGCTAGCCAATGGCTGTTTGAGCCGATAACTCATAATATTGATAAAATAATACTTTCATTAAATTAAAGACTACCAATAATTCTTGAAAATAAATCTGGGCTTCTATTAATTTCATGATGTTCTTGAACACGGCTTCTATTGAAGGCAGGCTTTCATTTATTTCAAACAAAGCTAATAAATATATTATTTTTGTCCTTTGGTATACAACAGTTAGTGAAACAGACACCTAGCCCCCGTTTCACGATGGTGTTCTAACTATCTGTGACTCTGACCTGTAAAATCTGTTCTCCAGCCTAGCCTTGATGGTGCTGAGATCGACCGGGTACTCGATGATACGAGCGTAATCTGGGAACAGGTCGAGATTGACGGGGGCGCTGAACGACTCGGCCATGGAGTGCTGCATGATGGCCGCCAGACCGCGCACGATCCTGTCGCACTCCTCGTCCCGGCCGTGCGGCGGCCACTCGTTGCGACCCGGAGTGTACAGGAGTGCCATCAGTTCGTCCTTCTCCACCATCAGTCCCGCACCCACGCTGCCAGGCTGGCCTACAATGAACAGTGCAAACCATTCTACATACAACTTGTACTAATCATTTTCGAATTCGCTGAAGGTGGATGTTGTAAATGTTGTACTGGTTACGGGCCTATTATCGCCCAGGACCTATTATCGCCTACCCCCGCTGTAGCGCTTCCGCGTTCGTGATTGATTTGGATTATGGTATATTTTAAATAAAGAACACCTACTAATCAC
>JAUTBQ010184537.1:0-10745 GCA_032361185.1 Lepetodrilus ovalis | reverse complement strand
TTTTTGTGCCTATTGTTGTATGTTTAATTATTTTGTAATTTGAGATTTTTACAAAGTCTTAACTTGAGCAGACCACACGCGCAGTCTGAACAGTTCGTTAAAAAAATAAAATGACAAGTAAGCGGCTTTATGTAACAGAAGTTCTTCTGGTTCAAACGGTCCTGCTATGCGCATCATGTAGTGCCGGGGACTTGAATGTTTCATGTTACACTCCTCCTAACGGTAACCGTTCTCTTTTTCGCTGGTGTACCGGGATTTTCTTTACAAATAACAAGGAATGGGTCGTTTCTTTAAAAGACAATCAGGTTTTTTATAAAGAAAAAGAAGATGCTCAATTTTTAAGTTGCAATCTTTCTTTGAATCAACCTCATTCACTTGCCTATAATCAGCAGGAAAAAAAGTATTATCTGGTTGATACAGATAGTCACAGGTTAGTGTATGGTACTGATCTCCTGGCTCCTTCTTCATTGTCGTTTGTTAGCAAGTTAGCAGGATATCCTTTGAAACGTCCTCATGACGTGGTCGTAGATGAACAAACAGGCTGGGTGTATGTTCTTAATCCTAACCCTGTACAAGTCTTCCGGTTTAAGCAGATCGGAGTTGATGAGGAAATTTTGGATTTATCATCAACACTTGTTTATGCCCGGGCGCTTTCGTTAATTAATGGAAAAATCTATGTTGTGGGCTCGTCAAGCGGTCAAATAGTAAAGATAAATGATTTCTCTACTAAGAAATACACTGTCTATAAGTCACATGGAAAGAAAAAAACTACAGCGTCGGGAGATTGGCAGGAATCAGGATTAGTGAATAATGACCTGGAGTTCTATAAAGGATTCTGGTATCTGACATCGTATTTTTATACTGAATCTTGTGAAATAGAGCCATGTGATTATGACAAGAATAAATTTATTCGATTTGTGTCCTGGGAAGATTTTGAACAAGGGCGCTGGGAGGACCTTTCACAGTTTCTGCCAAGTGGCCTGGTGCCTTATTTTTTAACTAGGCATGACGGCGCATTGTATGTTGCCATGTATAACCATTCGTTTCCAGGTCGGGGAGATGCTATCTATAAAATCACTGACGAGCAGTAGAAGTGAGCGCCCTGTTTTTGCTGATACCTCAAAAAAGATCTAAACGAACATTCCAACCGCTGTTGATAAAGGTGTTAAAGAGTGGTGATTTAATTTCCTGGGGTTTGAATCGATATTGTTCAGCGTTTTTTTCCTTAAAAATTTGTATGTCATTGTCTGAACCAACTTGTACTGTACAATAAAATCTTGGCCGGGCCATCCAACTGGTTTTGACTTTTATCGGGCTAAGATCAAAGTTTACGTACTTCACTCTGTCAATCATACTGACGGTTCTGGTGTTCTGATTAAAAATAAGTTTTACAAAATAGCATTTTTTGATTCCTTCAATTGCCATCCTCTCTGACCATTCAGGCTCTGAGTATCGCCAACTTGCAAGCAGTTTTTTTCTTTTTTTTTGTACAATTACCGGAGAGTTGAATTCATTTATTTCCATGAGCTTGGTTTTCAAATTCTCAAGGGATATAGAATTGTTGCTACTTTTAAAAAACCAGGCCTTGCGAATAAGGTGACGAAGAAAAAAAGGCAGAGAGATAAGGACGATAAGCAGCCATGCAAGAGTGGCCAAAAGGAATTGGTCAAACTGCAGGTGTGGCTGGACCAGCAGCAGTGGCAGGAAGCTAACCCCGTATCCTGCAATTAAAATTAGAGTCAGGAAAAAAGTTTTTATATGACATTTAATCATAACTTTCGGACTAGATTTGTCAAACGTGACAGGAGGTTGGCAATAGAGTAAGGCGTACTGCTGCGCTATCCATTGTCGCCTTAATGCCAAGTGGAAGCGAATGGTTTATTTTCTGATGCCCTACGGGAAATCCACCCCAAATTGGATAGTTTGTCGACCCGGTTAGTTCCAAAACTCTTTCCCAAATTTGTTCGTTGAGTCGTATTGTTTCAAGGGAATCGTCATGGCCCGGATCGAAAAAACCTAGAATCAATCCCGATAAATTATCAAGTATCCCGCAGGAAAAAAGATGAGTAAACATTCTGTCGAGTTTATAGCCAGGCTCTGCGGTGTCTTCCAGAAAAAGAATGCTTTCTGCAAATCGTGGCTGCCATGGCGTGCCAATGAGGTGGGTGAGGGTTGTTAAATTTCCACCAGTTAACCGGCCTGTTCCCTGACCAGTGCGGAGGATTTCAAGGCCAGGAATAGGTTTATAGTCGTAGAAATTACCGCTCAGTTGGTTTTTAAAACTCTGAAGTGATGCGTTGTCAAGACGGGGAAGAGAGGTGACAACCGGTCCATGCAGAGTAATCAGTCCTGTTTGAGAAAATAATCCGTTCAGCAATACACTCAGATCGCTGAAGCCAATCAGCCATTTTGGATGCGCTCGAATAAGGTCCAAATCCAGCTGATTGATGATACGCAAACATCCGTATCCTCCTCGGGCAGCAATCAAACCTTTTATTTTATCATTTGCCCAGAGTGCGTGAAACTCATTTATTCTGCATTCATCACTTGCTGCCAGATAGTCAGGACCGCTGTTATCAGGTAATTGTTGCCAGATTTTTAAACCAAACTCTTTTAAAATTGCGATGCCGTCGTCAAAAGCGGATTTATCTTTTACTGGTCCTGCAGGATAAAAGATTCCAATAGTATCACCGGTTTTTAAGGGAGAGGGGAGAATTGAAGTTGGCATAACTACTGACGGTTCCGGTCATAAATTAATTTCAAGCCATTGAGGGTCAACAGGGGATCAATGGTTGTAAGCGAAGAACTGTATGGGGAAATGAGTCCGGCCATGCCACCGGTAGCAATGATATTAAATTCTTCATCAGCTCCGGCCATTTCCTGTTGCAACAGGGTGACCATACGATCAATCATGCCGCCAAATCCATGCAGGATACCTGAACGAATGGCATCAACGGTTGTGTTGCCTATAACGTGCTTTGGAGATATGTCAATGTCAATACGAGGGAGTTTTGCTGTTCTGCCTGCAAGAGCGTCAAGAGATATACCGATTCCCGGATGAATAGTTCCACCAAGGTATTCGCCCTTGCTGCTTACGCAGTCAAAAGTGATAGCTGTTCCAAAGTCAACTACAAGAAGGGCTGTTTTGTACCTGTTCCAGGCTGCTACCGCATTGACAATTCTATCAGCCCCGACTTCAGCCGGGTTTTTAGTTTTAACGTGTATGCCGGTATCTGTGTGGTGGGAAACAGACAGAGGCTTAAGAGAACATCCGTTTAGATACTGTGAGGCAAATTTGAGCCAGCTGGTCTCAAGGGTAGGCACAACAGAGGCGACTATACATCCGTCAATGTGTTGTTTATCAATTCCTTCCATTTGAAACAGTGCGTGATAACGAATGGCTAGTTCATCAGCAGTTCTGTCCCTGTCAGATTTTAGCCGCCACTTATGAAGTAAAGTGTTGCCGGAGAAGACACCGCTTACAGTATGTGAGTTTCCTACATCAACAGCAAGGAGCATGAGAGTACCTGGGCAGAAACAAAATTGTCATTATATTTAAAAATGATAAGATATTCGAAAATACTCAAAAGGTCCAGAGGCTGATACAGTATGCAAAAATATTATGAATGTATTGAAGTGACAACCACCGTTGAGAGCCGCAAGGATGCGGATGTTCTGGCCAAGTGTATTCTTGAAAAACGTCTTGCGGCCTGTGTTCAGATTGTTTCCTGCAAATCAAGTTACCATTGGGAGAGGAAGATTGAACAGGCTGATGAGTATAAAATGTACATAAAGACGTTTGCTGAGTACTATCCGCGACTTGAGGGCTATATTCTTAAACATCACCCTTATGAAACACCTGAAATTCTTGCCTTACCCGTGCTAAGGTGCAGCAAAGATTACCTGGCATGGATGGCCGCAGAGTTGATAATATCCTGATATAATGACTGAAAATGAAAAAAAGCCGCGCCGAAGGCGAAGAAGGAGCAGTGGATACACCTGTCATTGCTGTAAAGAGAGTAAACCGTTTTGCTGGAGCTGCACCTGCGGCTTTGAAATTTGCCCTGAGTGTTTTGCAGAAAACAAATGGGGAATTTCTAACGGGCCTACCTGGATCTGTCCTGATTGTGAGCGTGTTCACATGATGGAGTGATTTTATTATGATTTTCTTCAGTTAAAGATTTTTTCTCTTTATCCATTTTTACACATTTTACCTAAAGATATTTTGGTGGTTTGAACTTTTTTACTCACGTGATACAGTTGTTATATCTTAATTATCCGTACCAATGAAAAGAATCGTGAACGAAAATCATAAAAATACTTGGTTACTGCTCATCCATCAGATTCCGCCTAAGCCAGATTATTTCCGGGTGAAAATCTGGCGTCGATTGCAAAAGATAGGCGCAGTGGCAGTTAAGCAATCGGTGTATGTTCTTCCAGATACAGAACAGGCATTTGAAGATTTGCACTGGATAGTTAAGGAGATTGAAGGGGGCGGCGGTACAGCTTCACTTTCAAGATCTGTTTTTCTGAAAGGTGTGTCAAATAAGCAGGTTGAAAATCTTTTTAATGCTGCTCGAGATGAAGATTACAAATTAATTCTCCAAGAAGGGAAAGAATTTATATCAAAGGTCTCTACTAGACCTTCCGACAATTATCAGTATCTTCCGACTAAAGATCAGAAAGAATTTTTACGCCTGCAGCGCAGGTTCGATGAAGTTGCAGCAATAGATTTTTTCCAGGCAGTTGAGCGCGGTACTGCTGAAAAAGTTGTGTTGCAGTGTAAAGAACTTCTTGCTAGTTATAATGATACAGCTGTTAGTTTTCATGGATTTTCTGGTGATGTCAAAGGCAAAGTATGGGTAACCCGCAAGGGACTCTTTATTGACCGGATTGGTTGTATCTGGCTGATACGCAGGTTTATTGATAATGGAGCACAGTTTAAATATATCGCTGATGAAAAATACTCTCCATTACCCGATGAAATCCGATTTGATATGTTTGAGGCCGAATTCACCCATCAAGGAGATAAATGTACATTTGAAGTGCTCGTTGAAACTTTTAATTTAACCAGTTCGTCTCTGACAACGCTTGCCCAGATTATTCACGATATCGATTTGAAAGAAGAAAAATTTAAGAGGCCGGAAACCGCGGGAATTAAGGCTGTTTTTTCTGGGCTGAAAAGTATCACGCAAGATGATACAAAACGTTTACAGCGAGGATTGCAATTGCTCGATGAATTATATGTCAGCTTTAATGGTTCTGTCCAAGAGTAAAATCTAGCATGTAAGCAGGGATCCAGAGAGGAAACCCTTCACCATAAACTCTATTAAAGAGGAAATGTATGCCACCAGTAAAAAAACACATGCAGGCAAGTTTAGAGCGCACCGGTAAGGATTACAAGGAAGTCCATGAATGGATAGATGATCCGGAAAACAAAAATGAGCGGCACGATTTTACGAGAGTACTTGAATTTGCCAAGATGTTTACAGAAAAGTATGGCGAAGAAGCAGCGCAGGAATATGTATATCATATAAGCGATGACCTCAAGGGAAAGTTTGGTCATGTGCTCGAAGATACTGAAACTTCTGTAAAAAGCGCACTCACTTACTTTGGTTCGTATAACAGATAGCTTTTTTCAATCTATTGGTTTGGGATGTAAATTATGAAATGGATTACAAGGTCCCATGTGCACGTTGACCGTGTTGCATGCCCCTGGTTAATAAATCGATTTATTGATTCTGCGGCAGAATTTCTTTTTGTTCCTAAAAGTCAGGTTCTTGATGTAGCGAAACATGAAGATGCCATTGCCTACGATACACCGGGCGCGGATTTGCACCATCGAGGTGATCTCTGTACTTTTGACGTGCTCATCGAAGAATATGGATTAGTCGATAAGGGCTTGCTGAGGTTGGCAAAAATTGTCAATGCTGCAGACACAGACAACCTGCAAAATGATTCGCTGGCAGCAGGTCTTGAGGCTATAGCGGTTGGTTTCAGTTTGCGATTTCCTGATGATTTTGAAAATCTGGAACGTCAGTTTGAAATGTACGATGCGCTGTATGCCTGGTGTCGCCTTGATGTAGCAAGTCAATAAAGGTTATCGTTTTTTTTCAGCAGTATTTCCCGTTCCTGAGACCAATCAGGAACGGGCTTACGGCCTGCTTTGGGCCATCATTTCAATCAACTGCTTGCCACAATGTCAAAGCCCTCTAAAACTTTAGCACAAAATATTACCGACTTTTTGGCCCTGAAACGTAGCACTGTTGGTGTGTTATTTATGGTCATTCTCATTTTAATGGGTGAGAGAATGGCCGAGCGTTTCCTGCCTATCTATTTGTTGGCTCTTGGTGGCAGTGCTCTTACAGTAGGCCTGCTTAACGGGCTAGACAATTTTTTATCTGCTGTCTACGCTTTTCTTGGCGGCTATATTTCTGACAGATTTGGCACAAGAAGGGCGCTATTATTTTTTAACTTTGCTGCCATGCTTGGGTTTTGCATTGTTATTTTTATCCCTATATGGCAGGCCGTCATTGTTGGCGCAGTACTATTTTTGTCGTGGAGTGCAATTTCCCTGCCAGCCACCATGAGCCTTATTACCCAGGTATTACCCATGGAGAAACGAACCATGGGTGTCTCCATGCTGGCGCTGGTTCGCCGTATTCCCATGGCTCTTGGTCCATTGCTTGGCGGGGTGTGTATAGGCCTCTGGGGTGAAAAAGACGGTGTTCGTGTTGCCTTTGTGATAGCATTGGTTCTGGCTGCAGTTGCAACTGTCATGCAGCAGACCATGGTAGAGAAAGAGCCAGCCCAAACTGATAAGAAAAAAATCAAGGCTGAAAAAAATCCGTTAAAACTTCTTCATTTGATGAGTCCGGATCTTAAGCAGCTCCTGGTTTCTGATATTTTGATTCGTTATTGCGAACAAATCCCATATGCTTTTGTTGTTATATGGTGCATGAAAACCATTGCCAGCCCTGTAACCGCTGTACAGTTTGGCGTGTTGACCTCAATTGAAATGGTCACAGCGCTGCTTGTGTATATCCCTGTTGCCTATCTTGCTGATAAAGGTGGAAAAAAACCGTTTGTGTTGATTACTTTTGTGTTTTTTACACTCTTTCCCCTTGCTCTGCTCTTTTGCCAGTCCTATGCTTTACTAATTCCGGTCTTTATTCTCCGTGGATTTAAAGAATTTGGTGAACCAACTCGAAAAACACTTATCATGGAGTTGGCCCCTGAAGATCGCAAAGCTGCTGTTTTTGGCTTATACTATCTGTTGCGCGATATTTTTGTGTCAGTAGCAGCCTTTGGCGGGGCATTTTTATGGATGATCAGTCCGACAGTCAATCTTTTAACGGCTTTTGTGTTTGGTGTTCTTGGCACGATTTATTACGCAATTTGGGGGCGTGATGTTGTTGCGTCTAGATCTACAGAGTAAAGAATATTTCTCAAAGTTTATATTTTCAAGGCATTACTATGAAAAGTTATTGTAAAGAATTGTGGTTTCAAGTCCCGACAAGACGGGCATTTATCAATATTACTTCTGAAGTAGAACAATGCCTGCTGGATTCTGGCATACAGGAGGGTTTGCTGCTCTGTAATGCTATGCACATAACAGCTTCTGTCTTTATTAATGATGACGAATCCGGCTTACATCACGATTATGAGATCTGGCTTGAAAAACTCGCCCCACATGCACCAGTAGATCAATACCGCCATAACGGTTACGAAGATAATGCTGATGCCCACATGAAACGGCAGGTCATGGGAAGAGAAGTGGTGGTAGCGATAACTGAAGGCAAACTCCATTTCGGAACCTGGGAGCAAATTTTTTACGGCGAATTTGATGGACGTCGAAAAAAACGAGTTCTGGTTAAAATTATTGGTGAATAGTCAAGGTAACCGTACATTTAACCACAGAAAATAAATATAAACATAAACCACGATTTTGACTGGTGGGTCCATTGCGGCAGTTTTTTTGGGTGATGGTTAAATGCGTGTTTAATTAAGGAAATAAATTATGAAGAAATACTTACTGATAATACCCTTATTATTTTTCATGTGTAATTGTGCAAATGTAGAATCACCAATAAGTTATAATGATTACCGTAAAACGTTTAAAACAGTTCTAACAAAAAATGAGTATAAACCAGATGGTGAAGCCGATACGCCCCCGGGAAATTTAATAAAGAAGATAACTTATTCTTCTTCAGTTGGTAATTTGGTTGCATATATTTCCAACCCGCCTAAAGACCACAAAAAGTATCCGATATTAATATGGGCAAGGGGAGGGCATGGTGGTATTGGAAAGTGGCTTTGGGAAAAGGATTATATTTTTGATATTGCGATGAAAAAAGGCATACTTGTTATGGCCCCATCATGGAGGCAAGATAATAATAATCCTGGTAGATTTTCATTATTTCTAGGGGAAATTGATGATGCCATATCGGCAATAGAGTATGTGAAATCATTAGAGTATGTTGATCAAAATCGTATTTATATGGCAGGTCATAGTACTGGAGGAACTATGTCGTTATTGACCCCGTTGGCAAGTTCTGATATACGAGCTTCATTTTCTATTGGTGGTGTTGCTGATATGTCTATAAATACAGCAAATGGTCGTTACGGAAGAGAACCTTATGACTATAGAAAAGATGACGAAAATTATATTCGTTCAGCAACTAATTTTGTACATGATATTAAGAACCCGATTTTTTATTTTGAAGGTAGTGAAATAGAAAGCTATATTAAAATGTCGCAAACTATGCAAAAAAAGGCTCGTGAAATTAAGGCACCTTTTTACGCTTATTCAATTGAGGGAAGTGATCATTCTAGACATGTAACACCTCTTATCGAGTTGATTACAGATAAAATAGTACAAGATACAAACGATAAAATAAATATTTCTTTTACTCAAACAGAAGTGCAGAAAGTTTATAATATGTTTACGGAAAATACCTCGCAACTTATTGATTAAAAGAAGAAAAATGAATATTGAAAATGTCGAAATGATAAATTACCATTTCTTGGAAGAAATGTATGCTGATGATTACTTTCCTAATTTTATTGTGGATAAAGGCAGAGAAATTCTTGTTAATCTCTGTGAAGCCATAGAATTAGAAAAACCAAAATCTTTAAATGAACTTTATAAGCTAACACATGCAGCAACAGAAAAATTTAACTCCTTAGCTGATGAGTTTTACGACAATGACAGTGAGATAGAGACTGCTGCAAGAGAGTGTATAGGGGCTGATTTTAGCAATATATCTAAGTCCTATGGTTTTGACGCAGATGGAGAAGAGTTGATAGCAACAAGAGATTGGTGAGCAGTTAATTACTGTAAAGGGGGCAAGTCACCTTTTGACCTTTCATTTTTTTCGCTTAGTAGAAATTAAGAGCAGAATTATGAATGAGCCAGAAATTTGATGCGTGGCAAATCGTCCTGTTGCATAAAAAGTTTATTATTTGGGCCATTAGTTTTGACGTTTGGTCAATTGCCTACCCAGATACAGCACCGTAATGTATTCTTATGAGTAAAGATTTTGAACCAGACAATTTTGAAAAAGGCATTCGCTTTGGTTGTGGAGGATTATTAGGTTTTGTCGTTGGTATGTATTCATTTCTGCATGGTTTTTTTCTGGAAGCTATCTTATAAATATTCTATCCATTCTTTTTTTGTGTTTCTGTTTGGCTTCCTCGCGTTGAAGCAAGGTGATAAATTTTGGTATTCGTTGAAAAATTGGCTCTGGTGGTAGGGAAATATAATATAAATGTCGAACAAAAATAAAGATTTATCAGTACATTACACAGTTCATGAATCTCTATGGAAATTTAAATGTATTTTATACTGGCCAAAATGTTGGACGCAATTTGTATTAGTGTTTTTCGTTGCAGGGGCACTTGTTGGTTGCAACAGGGCTATGGAAAATAATTCGCCAACATCAGAACCAATTGAACCAATACAGACAATCGATAAAAAAGCTATGCCAGAGCTTGACCCCACCGTCATTGAAGAGATTGACATTCTTGTACGTTCTGCATTCTGGAACAGTGACAGCATTCTTAACATCATCTGTGAAGAACTCTACGCTCCCGGTGAGCTAGACGACAGTTTAGTGTCTACAGCTATTTCTTCCAGCATTAAAAAATGGCAGGCAGAACAATTTAGCTGGCCGAAAGTAACCGACTGCGATCGACTAGACCAGGCCTTTGCCAAATTAAATCAACTTGGCATAATCACATTACACAACGCAGGTATGACCCAAAGTGACGGATATGATGACTTTCTTGCAATCTACGAGAATCACCCTCATAAAAACCGGGTTATTGGATATTGCTTCTACCACGGCCAGGACCTAGAGCGAGTTGTTTCCGGTGGGCCATTGTTATTTTCATTTGGTCCAAGCAATTCGAAACTTGAAGCAACAGAAGGCCCCAAAATAGGTCAGCTTATTGAGCAATGTTTAACAGAGGTTGGTTTTAAAGTATATTGGGATGGTACTATTGAACAACGTATTAGCATTCCCAAGTTTAACTGGCAACGAAGAGCTGTCCTGGAAACAGAACAATAAATTGTTAGGGGCTTAGAAAGCAACCACTTTCTTAATTTTGCTTCCTAAGCCCCTTGGTTTATTTAAAATACATGAAATGACGAAGATTATTTTTTTCACAACGTTGATAACATTAAGCGTGTTTGTTCCTGAAGCCTCTTCGGGCAATAACTTGCTTGCTGTAAACAAACTAAG
>JAUTBQ010184526.1:0-10745 GCA_032361185.1 Lepetodrilus ovalis | reverse complement strand
TGGAGATTTTAGAGTTTTTACTGTGTATAAGTTACGATTTTCAACTTTTTACTGTGTATAAGTCGAGATAATTTAACTTTTTACTGTGTATAAGTTACGATTTTCAACTTTTTACTGTGTATAAGTTACGATTTTCAACTTTTTACTGTGTATAAGTTACGCTACTAAAAATTGCAAAAATTATAATAAACTAATATACAGATTATTAAATACAGCTACTGTGTATAAGTTACGATGTAATACATAACTTAAATACATAACCTATAAAAAATAAGGATTCAATCCAATTTTTTGAAAAAATTGGATTTCAACTTTTTTATTTTTTCAAAAATTTAGAAAAAGGGAAAAAATAAAAAAAAGTGCCCTTTTAAGCACTTAAAAACAAAACTATAAATAATATTTATTAAAGTTTTAAAAGTAATTAAAACACTTTTTTATTATAAAAAATTAGCTTAAAAAAAGGAACAAAATGGCATAAAAATTGTGTTATAAATATTAATATATCATATATTTGCAAGAGATTTATTAAAAATAATATTTAAATTAAATAATTAAAATTCAACATCATGAAAAAATTTACCACTCTTTTATTTGCACTACTTATAAATTTTATAAGTTTTTCTCAAGTAACAGCTCCTTATGAGCAAAATTTTGAAACGACTACAATTCCAGAGCTTCCAGAATATTGGTCTGCGATTTCTAATTCCGATTGGGGACAATCTGTAGAAACTGTAACTTATTTTGAAACTCAATCAATAAAAATTATTCCTGGTGTTCCAGCAACTCCAGATGAAATAAATACAATTTTGGTAACACCTGAATTAACAGATTTAGATACAGGTAAAAGAATTGTATTTAATATAGTAAGAAATGAAGCTGCAATATTAGAAATAGGAACCATGACAAATCCTTTAAATGCCAGTACTTTTTTATTACTTGAGACAATTACAGAAATTCCAACTGAAGAATATACTGAAGTAACTATTTCTCTTGAAGGAATAACTGAAGGAAATTATATTGCTTTTAAAAATATTTCAAATCTTACCAATGGAAATATTTATATCGATGATTTTATTTATGAAGAAAATGATTGTTTAATTACAACTCCTTATTATCAAGATTGTGAAACGATGGCTAGTAGTGATAATAATTCTTGTTGGAATAAATTAAAAATAGGTGGGGGTGTTATTGGACTTGGAAGTAATGGTGGTCATGATAGTGAAAAAGGAATATTGCTCAGAGCTGCAAATGAACCTGAAACAGATATAACAATAGCAGTATCCCCTAAAATAATGGATTTAGACAATTCAAAACAAGTTAGGTTCTGGATGGGTAAAAGCTCTTACGAAGAACAACATTTAACATTAGAAATTGGTACTTTAACGGATATAACTAATGTAGAAAGTTTTATATCTTTTTATACAGTAGAACCTGATGTTGGTGATGGGGAAGGATGGATAGAAATTACAGCGCCTTTAGCAACAGATTATACAGAAGAAAATGGACAGTATATTGGATTTAAAATTACATCTGATATCATACCAATGCAACTTTTAAGAATTGATGATATTTATATAGAAAATAACCCAAGTTTTGGAACAGCAGATTTATCTTTTGCTACTATAAATATTTTTCCAAACCCTGCATCTGAAAAAATCAACATAATAGCATCTGAAAAAATTAATAAAACTGTTATATACTCTGTTTTAGGACAAAAAATTAAAGAAACAAGGCATAACACTAAAAAAGGGCTTTTAGATGTAAAAACACTTAAAAAAGGGCTTTATTTTATACACCTACAAGGTGATACTAAAAAAGGTGTAGTAAAATTTGAAAAAAAATAGAAAGTTAAAATGATAATAAAAAAAAAACATAAAATATTATTTGAATATTTAAACGTTACTCTTAACCAAAAAAGTTAATAAATATGTCATTGGTAGTATTATTGATAGCGATAGCGATAGCGTTAATTGTTCTGATTGCATTCAATTATTAAATAAGATAAGTTAACAACAAAAAGGAAAAGTATTATACTTTTCCTTTTTGTGTAATAACTTTTACTATCAATCAGCTGTATAAGTGGTCCATCCACTTGATAAATTAGAGAAATGTTTTTCTACAAAATTACCATCAGTATCATAGATTTTAACATTCATATTTGCTGGATAGTAAGGAATTGGATAAGTTAAACTTCTTATCATCACAACATCTATTTCTGATGCAGAATAAACCCATTTTTTCATAGATGATACTGAAATGTGTTCTGCATTTTTACCATCCCAAGATCCATATTTCTTTTTTCCAGAGCCAATAGTATTAAAAGTAAAACGATTCAAGGTTTCATTATAAGTTGCCGTTTCGCTTGAAGATATTAAAGTATGACCATCTCCATTACCATTTGTTTTATACCAGTTAATTGTAAATTCGACATGAGAAAGATCATATTTTCCAAGAGACAAATCATCTGGAGAAATCGCAATATTTTTATAATAATCTACCATATAAACACTACCATAAACTTCAGCCACAACATTTTCTTCTGCATTCATTCTAAGTATTTCAACATTATTAAAATCAAAAAGAATATCATTGCTAATAAAATTTTCTGTAAAAGTATCTGAAGTATAAACAAGCGAACCTTCATTATAAGAATTTACAACAAGTTCAACACTTAAATTACCTGCTGTATTAGCAACTGAAATAGGAAAAATTTGTCCAGCTGGTGGAGCTCCATAAATACCACTTACTGTATTTTCATTTACCATATAGCCATCTTGATCTATTAATTTGTAAGTGTATCTATATTCTAAATTTTCACTAAAACTTGTAAGGATATCAACATTCAAATTAATACTATCATCGGACCATACTTCTACAGCCCCACCATCTGCATCACTTAATGATGCATCTATTGTAAATTCTGGAGCTTCTGAAGTTAAAATAATTTCACAAGATCCAACGATCGGATCACCTCCACATACACAAACACTACTGTCCATCACAGTAACTAAATATTCTGCATCACCTACTTTAGTAGGTTTTAATTTGATATCAAAATGACCAGTATTATTAACAGTATAATAAGTATCAAAATTAGTAGATGAAGTAGTGTCAATAATTAGTTCAGAGTTTAGATAATCACCTCCTACTCTTTGAACCTTCGCAGTTAAATAATTACCCCCACCTCCATAATCTTCTACAATTATAGGAAAAGTAGCCCAATCAAAGAGTTCTACAGAAACAACTTCTGGAGAAGAAGTTACAGTTATAACCGCATCTTCAATTGAAGTAACATCTGATTGTATTTGTATTTCTTCATCTGCATGTGTATTTCTTACCGTAAAAATTAGTTCATATGAACCAGCAATATTAGTACTAAAATAGGTGTTAAATTCGGTTGGATTGATAATAAACCAATCATCAGTATTACGGTTTATACCATCATATTTAATATACATATTTTCTGTACTAGAAACAAAAGCCCCATCTTTTTTAATTTCATATTTCATTTTATAATCCGTACTACAGCTAGCATCAGCATCTGAATTATCAATATCAATAGTTATTAGTTCTGGCGTATAAGTATAGCCTGAACTATTATAAAATTGAACACTTTCAAAATTATAATTACAGTTTTCTTCTAAAATTTCAAAACTTTTTACTATTTCAAAAATATCAGTAGGATCAGATTCTTGCCAAATTTCCCATTTTATGATGTGTACACCTGTTTGCATATGATTTAACAGACCAGTAGATATTCCTAAATTTACCGTAAATTCATCACCAATATGATAACTACTGATTCCATAATTAAATGCAGTTGAACCACCGCCTGGAACACTTCCATCGTAAGAAAATCGCATTTTATAATTTTCACTACCCGGACCTATTTGAGTTAGTTTAAAATCAACATTATTATCATATTCATAGGATTCATCATGTTCATAATTTACAGTTAATTCAAAATTATTATCATTAACCATAAAATTAATTTCATCACAATCTTTTGTAACAACCACTTCACCAGTAGTTTGTTTTATTTCAACATTTAGATTTATACCTCCAGCATTAGTACCCGTTATTGTTCGAGTTGTTGTTCCTAATTCAATATCGTACCAAGTATCCCAAGCCAATATTGTTCCAGTGTCAATATTCTTAATATCCCCATTACCAGAGCCTAGTATATTGATATATTTTACTTGATAAGTAATATCTGTATCAGGATAATCTTGACTTATAGTTGTTGTAAATATATCAGTTTCTCCTATATAAAATGTTCCTTCTCCACCACATACAATATTAAAATTATTAAAAGTAAACTCGATATTTTCAGTATCATGATGATAAATAATTATATCGTTATCATTCTTAATTGTAAAGGTAACATTATGAGTTCCTTCAGTTACTCCTTTGTAAGATCCTGCAAATCCTAATGATGTTACATCATCTAACAGATTAAAATATACACCAGCTTCATAAGTAATATCATCATACACAAAAGAATTAATTCCAGCACCAGTAGTTTCGAACATCATTTGATAAGAGACATCACAAGCTACACCTGTTTCATCAATATTAAAATTCACAGGAATTAAATCATTCACTACTGCTGTGCTACTAGAAGCCGTCGCATTCATAGCAAATTCACAAGGTTCATTTCCTAATACATTAATATCAAAATCAATATTTTGAATTTCTAATGTTACAGTATTTCTAACACTAAAAGTCATAGCGACATTATTTGCTACATTACTAGCATTAAAATCCCATGAATAAGCTCCTACATTAACAGGATAATAAGTAGATGATGATAATGGTGTTCCTGCATTGACAATACTCGCACTTCCACTAGTAATTACAAACATCATTTCATAAACTGAACCTGAAGTTACATCTTCGGTTATACTGAAGTTTAAATTTGTAGATTCATTTACATAAATTGTGTTTTCTTGCGGAGAACCATCAAATACAAACCCGATATTTTCAATTTCGAATTCAGAAGTACATGTTTTTAATTCACTACCCCCTACTTCTCTTACTTGTGTTTCAAGAATAACATTTCCTTCTCCAGTAGCAGTAAATAATCTATTAGTATTACCAAGAGCAATTGGTAACCAAGAACCAAGTGTTACACCATCAACTGTTCCAGTTCCAGGTCCTGATATTGAATACCGAGCTTCATAGCTTACAGAAGGATCAGCTGTGTCTTGACTTACTGTAGTTGTAAAACTAGCAGAGTTTCCTAAATACATATTTTCACCACCAGAACAATATAAATTAAAATCAGTATGATTAACACTATAATTTACCGTTTGGCTATGTGCTACACCGTTGGAATCTGTAATTGTAAATACAATTTCAGAAGCTCCATCATCATCTGAAGTAAAAGCATATACATAATTGCCCGGCATAATAGTTGAACCACTAACAAGCGGTACACCACCTGATAATATTTCTCCCACCCCTGCAATACTATAAGTTAAAACATAAGAAATAGGCACAGCTGTCATAAAAGAATCAGTCGTTCCAGAAACTACAAGCGAAGCGTTGATAGTATCAGAATTTCCTGTAATTATATCTGTATTAGATTGATTAACTGTCCAAATAAAATCTTGTGCTACTACATCAACAGTTTCAGAATAATCTTTAGAGTTACCGTTAGAATCTGTTATTGTAAAATTAATTACATGCGTTCCTAAAGTAGTCGGAACATAATTCATACTAAATGATACAGGTGTAACATCAAAAGGAACACCTTCAACATTATCATCAAAATTACCAGCTTCTGGATTCACAACATCATAAGTCATTTCATAAGTAACATCAGTATAATCCCCATCAGGAACTAAAGCAAAATTAAATGTATTATCGTCATTGAGTAAAATAGTAGAAGATGGTGTAATTGTTAAATTGAAATCCAATTGCTCTGAAGTAATTGAAACGCTGCTTTCTACTTCTTGATCATCTAAACTATTAGATACTGTAAATTCATAAGTCGTTGTTCCAACTTCTTCAGGTAGATGATTTAAAGTAAAAGCACCTGTAGGAATTTCAATTTCTACACCAGGACTTAAAATCGTATCATCGAGTTTTAAAACAGCATCAGATCCAGTCTTAGTGTAAGTCATATAAAAAGTAGCATCATCCGCATATGCTGGATTTAATATACAATTAATTTCTCCCACTTCATTGATATCAATTGTTTCATCTGCCGCAGTACTTGTAAATGTAAATACATTAGGATTTACAACAATTGCTATAGTACGTTCAATAATTTGCCCATTAGAATCTTTTAAATTAAAAGTTAATTCAAGAGTTCCTTCTGTAGATGGAATAAAATTATAGACAAAACCACCTGTTTCAACATCAAAGTAAGTGCCAGGATCAATTTCAGTCCCATCCTTTTCTAAAATAGCACTTCCACCCCCAAGCATATAATTCATTTGATAGGTTATATCTGTATCTGAAATAGGAGTTACAGTATAATTAATAGGAAGTATTTGTCCTAAATACATTGTGGGCGATGAATTAACTGTAAATGTAACAGGAAAATGTACCGCAGTAAGTTCTACAGTAACAACACCTATTTCACCAGAATTATTTACAGCAGTAAATTCCAACTCATGATCTCCTAAAGATTCAACAATATAATTAAAACTAAAGGAAGGAATATCATCAGTAATATCAATAGCAGTAGATACGGGAATTGGAACACCGGAAGCATCTGTTAAAGTACCTTCACCATCTGTAATTTCATAAGAAAGTGTGTAAACACCTCCTTCAGTATCAGGATTCAAATCAAAATTTAAATTTGTAGATTCATTTATATAGACTTCACTATCTTCAGGAGAACCATAAAAACCAAAACTTAAACTAAGTATTTCAACATTGAGATTATCTTCTTTAATTTGATCGTTAGAATCTTTTACTTTAAAAATTATTTCGCTTTCTCCGATATCAGTACCTACAAAATTATAAGTATAAGTACCAGGTAAAATTGATGTATAAACACCGGGAGTCATAACTTCTCCAGAAGTAGTTGTTAAAACACCAGTAACCCCATCCCCATATTCATGTGTAATTTGATAAGTAATATCTTCAGTATCATCAGCTACTAACTCCAAAGTAATTTCTAAATTTTGTCCAACGTTAATACTAGAAGTAGTTCCAGTTGCATTTACATTAAAATTGACATTAGTTACGTTTATAACTAAATCACGTTCCATAATTCCCCCATCTTCAGCTTTAGCCACAACATGAATTGTATGTTCTCCAATAGTTTCTGGTAAATAATCAAGGCTTACAGTCCCAGCAGGCAGAGTATTAAATACAATATCATTAAGAAGCACATCATCATTATACAATCGTCCCATTCCACCGCTAACAACGTAAGAAAAAGAATATTCATCACTTCCTTCTCGTATAAAAGATGTTAATGTAGGTTTCTTTGTATTAATTGGATATTCAGTAGAAGAAGCAGTGAAATCATAATAGAATTCAGCATAATTGACTTCGTATATAAAAGTAGCTTCCTGTGTATTATCATTTAGATCATGAATAGAAACTTTCACTTCATGTGTACCAACTGTTGTAGGAAAATATTTTACAATTTCTTCTCTAGAAATTTCTTTAGAATTGTTTTCTTCAATAACTGTTCCATCTGATTTTTCAAAACGTCCTTCACCATCTGTAATTTCATAAGAGAAAAAATATTTATTAGTTGTAATTACTTTTTCCTGTTTTATTTTAATACTTAAATCTTCAAGTTCTAAAACATAACCAGATTCGTTTATGTTTGTAATGAGCTCAAAATCATAATCATCAATTACAATTACATCTTTATTACAAGTTATAGTAAGAATGAGTAAAAAAGAGATCAACAAATAGTTTTTTACTAATTTTTTAGATAGGTATTTCATAATAATAATTTTTAGGTTAGGGAAATTTTAATAAGATAAAAGAATTTTATTTAATATAAAATCTAAGTCCACCCCCACCATAAAGAGTTAGTGAGCCTATTTCAGAACCAAGATGATAATATTGATTATATTTTAATAATAGAAGTAAATTTGTAGTGATGGTAAAATCAACTTCTCCAGATAAATATCCACCATAAATAAATTTTGAATTGGCATCAATAGTAGCACCATTTGAAAGTTCATTTTTCCCACTATTTACATATTCATAGCCAAGAAGTCCACCCCCACCAATAGAAGCTTGAACCGTTTGTGAACCATTTTGATATAAAGAATAAAAATAACCAACATTTAAAGTAATATCTTGATAAGGTATTTTTTCATCATTATATTTAGCATTAGCAAATGCCGCATATATTCCAAATTGAAGATAATCTTTATTTAAAAAATGATTATAGTTTATATTAGCACCAATACCATCAGGTGCATAACCACCACTAAAATCAATAGTTTGGGCTTTAATAAATAAAGTACTGAATGTAAGAAGTAAGAGTAAAATAAGATTTTTCATTGTAATTTAATTTTAATTAGGATTATTTATCATTTTATGAGAAATTGGAAATTCGATATCTCGTTCACCATCTTTTTCTTTTATAGAAATTAAGAATACTTTTTTTCTACTAACTGTAAATTTGTCAAAAACCAAAACAAATCGAGTTTTACTATTACCTTTAATTTTTTTTGGCACTTTGTGGCCATAAATTAAAGGTTTATGAATTGCTTGTGAATTAGATCGCTTTTTTAGTTTTTTTATGGCAATAGCATGTTCTATATATTCTATATCTAAATCCATTCCAGAACTATTTTCAATTTCAAAAGAAAAATAAAGTTCATTTTTATCATAATTGATATTTAGTAGTCTTAGATTAATTTTATCTTTATCGACAAACGAGCGCATAAAAAAAGGTTTAGCCATTGCAAAATTAACAGCTCTTTTGCGTAAATATTCAGATTTATTAAATTTATATAAATTTTTAGCGCCTCTAATACCAGTAATATTATAAGCACTATCCGTCTTTTGAATTTCTACATCTCCCCTACTCACTTTCGGATTCTTTTTTTCCTTTTCTAAATTTACTTCAGATATTTCTTTAGAAAAAGCATCTTCTTTTTTTATAAAATTAATGGCAACATTTTCAGAAATGATTTTATAATATTGATTTAAATCTTCACTATAACTTAAAATAAAATTGTACATTAATCCAGATTCCGTAACAACAAATAAATTAGTATCTGATGATTTTATTGCCTTCACAATAAGAATTTTGTCCCCATCATTATAAATAATAGAATAATTGGGATTACCCACATCTGCTTTTTTAATTTTAGAATTAAAAATAAGATGCACATTAGAATTAGTATTTACGGAAACAACTTCATTTTGTGCAAAAATTAAGAAGTTTGAAAATAAAAATAGAATTAATAGTGTTAATTTTTTCATTTTAGTTTTTTGAGTATTAATTTAGTTTGATTCATTAAGAGAATTTTTTGTGGTTTGTCTTTCTTTTTAAGAATTTTAGAACCTGATTTAATAATTTTACCTATCGTCCCATTTCCAGCATCAATTTCATTTACAGAATCATCATTTACATCATTAATCGTTTTTTCAATGATATTCACAGTTGTATATAAACCTAATCCCCCATCTTGCCCATCATAAACCCCAAGATTTACAGGGTTACCTTTAATATTATTAACACTTATGTAAATTCTGTTTTTTGCATATTTAACAAACCCATACAAAAAAGTATTTTTTGAATATTCTACATCTTCAATAATAGCAGAATTAGTAAGTCTAATAGTTAAACGTTCTCCTGAAGCCAACTCTTGATCTCCATTAATAGATGCTAAAATATTGGCATCTGTAAAAGTTTCCGGAGCAGTCTCTTTAGGGGTATTCTTAGCCGAAGCAGTTGCTCGTTCTTTGTTTTCTGCTTTCATCTTAGCCTCCCAAGATCTTAGGGCTTCTAAATCTTTTTCTTGTTGGGTCTTTACAGATTTTATAGGTTTAGATTTTTGTGAAGAAATCACTTTTCTTTCCCTTTTTCTAGGATTATAATTTCTATTTTTAATTGTTTTCTTAGGTGTTTTTTCTTCATAGCTTATTTGTTGAGAAGTTAAAATACTATCTATTTTTTTTTGAATATTATCTTGCTTTGTTTGTGTAGGAGTGTTTAAAGATGTATTAGCATTTAATTTTCCAAAATCATCAAAATTTTCAAGACCTTTATTTCTTGCCTTTTTCAAACTATCTTTTATCTCTGCATTATAAGCATCTACTTTTTTATCAAAGGTATTAGCCCCATCCCCTACTGTTAATCCAGTATTTATATTTCCAATGTTATTATTAAATTCATTATCTTTATTAAGTTCACTAGAATAGTAAAACCATCCAGCTAGTAATAGCCCAAGTCCTATAGAAAGAAAAATTAATCCTTTATTTTTATTTAGCAATAGTTTCATTACTCTTTATATTTATATTATCAATTAATAAACCATGTGGATTTTTAATTTTCACTCTAGAAACAGGTGTAATATTGCAATCAATATTTAGTGTTCTAATTTCTCTATAATCTCCACTTACTAAGATTTGTTTTCCATAAATTCTAGCTCTATAAGGTTTCTTTTTAAAATCAAAAAAAGTACTATCAACAGTAGATGTAACAATCATATTGTTTTGTTTAATTTGATTATACCAATTTTTCTGCTTATAAACTTTCCATAAATCTTTAACTGATTTTCCACCCAATTCAAGACCCTTAGCAACTT
>JAUTBQ010184515.1:0-10747 GCA_032361185.1 Lepetodrilus ovalis | reverse complement strand
GGCCATCATTTTGTCAATTTCAGACGCCATTTTGTGTTGTTATGCGATGTCGGACAACCCGTTCGATTTGTCCTCACAGGGAACTCTCACTACGCATGTGCATAAAATCTCCTCCGACAACGAGAATTTGTTAACCAAAAACCATCAAAGGTATCTGTGTGACCCCCTGAAAATGGCCGATTTTACCACCATTAATATTGGACCTATGGAAAATGACCCCCTGATTATTTGCTTGTATTTCGAACACTGACATCTGAAAGGTAACTTTCGCGAACATCAAGGCCAGGGCCCGTATTCTCAAAACTTCCTAACTCCTAAGAAGTTCGTAAATACTAAGAATTTGCCAAACTGGTTTCCTTCTTATGTTAATTTGTGAAGAGATCTTTTCTCACTAAGAAGTTCGCAAGTTAAGAAGTTTGGAGAATACGGGCCCTGGTCCCCAGGACAGGATTTGAATTTGGGGCATTTGACTCTGAATTCTAAAAATTATACCATTCTACCATCTAAACGAAAGGCAACCCAGTATTTCTTGTCAGTAAGTATCGCAATAGAACGGAGTAAGTAGAAGAATGTCTAGAACAAGGAGGAACGTGGCTACATTTTGCACATCTTTATCTACCTGTGGAAGTTTAACATTCCAGTCAACCTTATTATGACTTACTTGACCTATACAATTCATGGGACCGATGGAACGTAGTGTTGGGTCAACTATTATTCAGGATTTACACGCATTTTGTGTATGACAGCATTTATAATGTTTCGCTGATTCTTGGAAGCTGAAAAAGATGTCCGTTAGATTCATGATATCTTTCATACACATGAATTTAAGCTTTCATTATTTGCGATAGATTAGTTAATATGTTCAGTAGCTCTGTGTATGAAAAAAAAAACTATCACAAAATGTGTTACAGAACTGGCTTTTTAAAAGTATTATTTTTTGAGAAGCTGGCTTAAGATATGCACAATCAAATATTAGTCTTTTAACGGAAAAAAAACTACCAATACATCTGATTGAAAATTAATCAAGCACTATCCTAATTAATTTGCAGTGAAAACGTGCCTGAATGGAATCATATGTGTCTCTGAAATATTTGTGATATTGACAGCAACCTCTCCAAATGACGAATTTTGGTACCAATCATACAAGCAATGTTTATTATTTATTTTTCTTAAATGGTTTTCTGTGCATACTTGCCATGCCATGCATTTCTTAGCAAGAACAAACGTCCCTGGAAATGTTACAAGTCCACAATGTTTAAAGGAACTGACTGAGATCTTGCATGAAAGCTGGGCAGTGCTTGATTAATTTACAGACATATGTTAACATTACTATGAAGAGTAAAATTTTTAAATGAAGAATAAGCAAAATAATGAAGAAATGTCAGTATCTATACACTTCCCATAGTAGGTGACAGTGATGTATTTGAACACCTCAAATCATGACTTGAGATTTCGAAGCATTTGAATACTTCACATAAAATCTTGATTGAAATCATCTACATATCATATGTGGTATATATTTAATTTTTTAATTTACTGTGCATACATTTCTCCAGCAAATCATTTAAACCAGTTTATATTTACACGGTAAAAATATTTCCAATCACACGATTACCAGAAAGGATAGTCGTCATTATGCGAAACGGAAGCCTAAAGTGATCTCATCGCATGAGCTTTATGGAATCGTGATGTCATAAAAAAAGACTGCAATATATTTAAAACATAAAATTACTATATAACTGTTACCTTCACTCTGTTAGCAGGTTGTCAGTCTGTTGTAACTGTTTAGTGCAATACGCCCACTCAGTGATCAACTCTACAGCTGCAGGAAATGCTCTGTGTGTGTATGTGCCTACCAGGAGATGCCAACAACCTTATCACAATACCGGTACCAATTTCAAATTGCTCAGGAAAATCGTGAAAGTATCCAGACACCAGTTCTTCCTCGTGTGTCTTTATCATAAATTCTGCTATGCTTAAACTGTTCGGAAAACTGCTCAGAAAAACATTGCAAAAATTTCCTAAAAATCACGATGGGGACGAGTTCTTTCTGTGCGTTATTCTCATTACCTTTGATACAATATGTCCATGATCTGTGCATTTCTAGGAATGTTTTGACAGCCAATAAACATGACAAAGGAAGTGTGATATGACCGAGGTGGTATGAGCATTCTCAGATATCTACTGCAACGTCTCAAATTTGGGCAACACCTGTGGGCATCCTGATCTGCTCTAGTGGGAATCATCCTCTTCCTGATCACCCACATCCCCTCATCCCCTACACATCAAGAGAGATCGTATTTCATAGAATCCCATAATCCTCATCTGCTCTAGTGGGAATCATCGTATTTCATAGAATCACATAATCCAATATATATATACTAGGATTTTCTATAAATCAAACATTTTGAAGTCAAAATAGTCAACCGGGTTGCGTATAGAACCTGTCAGGCTTAATACTAAAGAGCAGTGCAAATTCTTCAGTTATCTGAAACATGGACATAAAAAAAAGAATGCAAGTGAGCATAAATTAATATATACAAAATAAAGCGATGATGATGCACCTTCTTCCCCCGAGGGTGCTGTCACCCCAAACAGTACGAGTACGAACCACCGGCGGTGGTGCAGCATCCGACACGCAGTGGACACACGGAGTGGGGCTCGTGAGAGCAACCACCCTGTGGTATGCACTGGTTCGGAAGCCGTACGGGGATGTTTAAACGGACAGGGACATCCAATGCACGTCACCTAACACCATGATTACAGGCACATCAACCTATAAAGAGTCTACACCTCTCAAAAAACCGAGAACGACAGAAAAAATAGGAATGATTATATTCAACTAGATCTACTAATAGAAATACAGCATCATGAATAAAAAAAAAAATGGGCTACCATTTTTTTTTTCTTTTTACAAAAGTAGGAAGTACATAAGTACAAGTGCACCAAAACTGGAGCCACTCACTGTGTCATGCGTTGGAAGAGGATGTGCAAATCATTAATAAGGTAGAGATATAAAATACAAGTTATATTGTCATTTTTTTTTAACAACACAGTGAAAGCAACTACAGCAAGAAAGCTACCATTCCCGGTGATTGGACATAGATATATATATATAACACACAAAAAGCTGCTTGTTACAGTATCTGTTCAGAGAGTGGATTATAATTTGTTATTTCGAAATCACAAGATATCATAATACATGGTGCTCCATGCATGCGTTACAGGAAGACATCAAACAAAGCCAAGTATTCAGCTGACCGACTCTGATCATTATTCAAAATGCAAAATGCAAAGATAATAATTTTTAATTTTTAAGAAAGAAAAATAGTAGTACCTAGATAGTCCAATTCTACATTTGGAGTCAAAAGAGAAATCTATTTGGACAACAGTGAGAATCGCTTGATTGTATATTATTTGTAATTGGTTGATGTAAAAAGAAATAATAAAAAAAATAAAAAAACAGGGGTCAATTTGGATAGATCTGCGGATAAACAAATAATAGAAATTGCATATGAACATGACAGTAAGTAATGACAAGATATCATTACTAGCAGTGATCTTTGGCTTCATTCGACGCTCTGCCACGACAGCATGAGCACCACGGCCTATGTAAGTCCAGAAGGGCTGCAATGGAGTGTGTACAACGACAGCACCATCCCCACAACGGTAGCTCACCTTCTGCACGTCGTGCAGCTCCTCCATTCTTGTGATCTCGTCTTTGAGCTGCTGCCACTGCCTGGCCAGCTCCTGTCTCTCCTGCTGACTGGTGTCCGTCCACCGTCGCTGGTCCTTGGCAAACTGGTCCTCTCCTTCTGCCAGCTTCCTCTCCTTCTGCTCCAGGTCTTTGGCGCGGGCTTCCACCTCCTGCTGCAGCTTGGTCAGAGCCTCCCGCCGTGACACCACCTCTCGGTGGATCGTGTTGATCTCGTTGAGGCGGTCCGTCACGTACTTCTGCAGCGCTTCCGATACGGTCTTGTAGTCGTTCTTCAAGCTGTCTTGTACATTCTGCAGGATATTTTCTGAAGCGGGACAGTAGCATTTAGTGATGGTGGTTAATGTTTGCGTGATGATATACTGCCTTAGCCCTCTCCCTGCTGCAAGCAACCGGAGATGCCCTAAAGAGCTGTGGATAATCCAGCAGGGAGAGGGTTATTAAGTTACGGTTATATGCCCAATGAATGGTATCCATAGTGCTGTATATTCCAACTAATGATGATGGTATAAATTTCTTAGTATGAAGATGCTATAATGTAGTAGAAACTTGCATTATATTTCTACTGAGCAACTACCAGGTTTGTCATGGATAGCTGAAATTTCATTGCAAGTTGTGCTCAGAAAGAATTCATTTATAAAACTAGAATGGCTAAATTTAGAAATAGATCACAGTGTTCGATTTAGATGGGGGTTTGAAAAGCTGAAATGTTGCATGTAGCTAAGGGGCCCCCGCCAAATTAAATTTGACCTCCATTAACAGGAAATATTACCTAATGAAACATAAATGTTAACACTTAACAAGTATAGATATTCTACTCTAGCTCAGCTAAGAAAACCCCAGAGAGAAGTTTAAATTTATATATATATATATATATATTTATTTTGATTGCAATGGGGTTTAGAGTCGCTTTCTAGAATCTTTCACCAACATCACGACTTGTCTGTTTAGAGCAGGAGGAAACCCACAACATCCGTAGTGCTGAAAGTTGCATTAAACCTGTAACTTCTGAGAACATTGATGCCAGGCCCCCAGAGACGGAATTTGAATTCGGTACCTTAGAGAGGTTTAATAATAAGTTTTCAAATCTGTTATGATCAAGCACAAACTCACCAACCTGGTTCACTTCAAAGTTTACAAAACCCACGGTGAGTGAGTGAATATGGAGTTTAACGTCGCTGCGGGAATCTTTCACCCATTTGCGACGACAAAACCCATGGATCCACCTGTTTAATTTGCTTAATGCATTACATCATCAGGTCTGTATTTCAAGTAAGGGTCTCATACCTGTAACTTGGGGGGTAAACCTCGATTCATGTCATTGCATGCTGCAGTATAAGCATGGTAAACGCCCTGATTAATGCTAAGACTACAGTAACAACCCTTTCATGTAACTAACACCAACAGGCCCCCGGATTACAAAACCTTTTGATTAAGATTTCATGCTCAACCAAAAAAAAATCACAAATCGACGTATAAATTTTGAGCTCAAGTATTAAATCGCAATCAAAATGTTTCGTAATCTTGCGGCAAGATCTCCAATTCTATCTCTATCAGCACAGATCCCAACACTCTCAGAAAGACGTCCTCACCCAACTTCGTCTTGATATTATTGTCTTTGTTTATTTCCGCCTGCCTGAGCTCAGCTTCGGATTGTCTCCCCTGGTTACACCTGGACCCATCCCGAGCCCCGTCGCACAGGTGAATGCCGGGTTCGTTACAGTTCTGCAGGTAATCCCCACAGATGAAACACACCTCTCCATCGTCCTCAACGCCTAACATGGGCTGTGGCGCCGGACGCCCCCCACCGACCCCACCACCGCCGCCACCACCACCACCGCCGCCAATCATGTTTGACCGGTAGTGGATGCGGTTGACATAGTTCCTCCCGAAGTGGATGTTGAGGTTGTTGTGAAATGGCCCGTTCATTGGTCCGTTCCAAGTTATGTTCACGCGAAAATTCTGGAATGGAGGCGAGTTCTGCGGGCAAGGCTGTACTACTGGGCCTCGGAACCACTGGCCTTGGAATTGTCCGCTTCCTATAGCAACTTGAGGGTTAATACGTCTGTGATCATAGAAGATGGGTCCACCTTGGGACCAGTGAGGTCGTCCGTGATTGTAGAGAAATACTTGGCGTGGACCCTGGTTGTGTATATTCATAATGTCTGCAATGAAAACAGTTAAAGATTAATTTTTATCTCCAACAATTTGGCAACGAAAACAAATTTTGTCATACCAAATTGTATCATTGAAAATTAACGTTCAATTACCGTAAATATTACGTTTCAATGTTAATAACATTGCAAAAGCAGGTTGGCCAGAGGTAAAGAAATTTAGAAGAATAATTTCAACATGGGAGTCGGTCACATATTTTTCACTGGCTATGTCTAAACGTCATGCAGTGCAGATTCAACATGTCATTATTGGGGGTGGGTGAGATTTTATAAGCTGAGATTGTGCACGAGGACAAAATGATTCAGCTTGTAAAATGGTTGGAAGCCTGATAACGATGTACTAGATGATCATTACTCAGAACCTAAGAGTACAATAACTACATTTTGCTGGAAAACTATGAAGATAGAATAGAGCTGAAGTAGTGATGTCTTTTCTTGAAAATACACAATACATTTTCGCTCAATATTTTTAAAGGCATAAAATCACAGATATTGATTACCATTTTAGACATAAATTCAGCTTTATAAAACTGAAAATAATATTCACAGCCTCTATTATATTATCCTTTATTTTTTTTACTGTAAAGTTTAGGTAAAAATATGTTGACTGCCCTATGAAATATCAAAATGGCTGGGGGTATATTACATGGAAAGTACAGTGAGGTGAAATAACACTAGAACATACAAATCATTTAACTTATCAAAAAAGTAAATACTAGTACTTAGTCACAATATTCACACAGTATAAACATATGTTGTTGTTTCTATGATCTACAATTATATATTGGTTTAATCAAAAAATTTACTGAATATATGAAAATATTGATAAATAGTGGGGCATTACGAATAAAAAAATAAACTGCTTTTAATACTAAATCTTAGCACTTGTGTACACGTTTGAAGTTCCAGGTAAAATTTTATTTGATCAGAAAGTATCAACTATCTGTGATAGCATGCGTTATTATCAAATGTGATTGTTGTAGTATTGCATGAGATGCATATTGACACCCATATTTGATTAGATTCTCTCAGTAAATACTTTGTGGTATGACAAACAAAAAACTTCAATATCTTATTTGTATTAACACTGTCAATTTGTATGTGCTGATGCTCTTCATTATCATACACCCACATGTCGAAATTTAACCTTTTTGCCTGTTCCATTTTTCAGATGTCGCCCATCTGCATAAATACATGTACCTACTTATAATACTTAGTGAGCTACAAATAATCCTATATTTTAATATAGATAGTGTAAACATTTTTTTTTTTATTTGGTTAAAAGGTAGTACAAAATGAGAGAACAAATATTTTTTTGTTGTAATTCCATGAAGTATTTACTGAGAATAATCTAACAAGTAGCATGATCTCCTGACAGCGATAACACATTTAGAGTTGCATTACAGGGTTCACGATTAACCCACGGCCGCTCTCCCGGCCTATTTCTCCCAATGCTAAAGGTATCTTAAACAGCTGATAAATTCATAACAATTGTTGTTTGTATCACTATTTGTGCGAGTAAGTTTTAAAGTTAGTTTCTATCCCTGCATTACATAAAATCTTTCTGGGTTGTAAATAATGGAAGAGTGTAGTATCACCACTGTCAGGATAGAATAACCAAATATGGGTGTACAGTCGACCCCCGTTTATCCGGACGGTTTCGTTCCCGGAAAAATCATACAATTAACTGAAATTCCGGAAGTCATTTTACATAGGAAGACCGATATATGGTTCCCAGTAAAAACTTTGCGGATAGCGAGGGAACCGGATATCCGAAGTCCAGATAAACGGGGGTCCACTGTTAATGTATTTCATGGCATATAGATGTGATTGTTTCTATCACAAGATCACTGAGTAATGATAATACAGCTTACAGAATGACATGATGTACATTTCAAACCATATAGGAAACACAGCACTCATCAGGTCACCAACATGTCACCAAAACCACAATTGTCAGTAAAATAAATAGAAAAATAAAACAACACAAGTAAGTTATGCACTGTCATCAACTGTGGAGAGAGATACAAAAAACCTGGGAACCCAAATATTCTGTTCAACCGAATACGAAAATCTGCACGATGTTACAGAGAGATGAAGAAAAGCACTTTACACCATCATGTGTAACACATGGGATAGCATACCACTATACAATATATACCTGTGGGGCACGTTACAGTTTTAGCCATGGGAGGGCATTTCTATTACGACACAATCGGCCGTGTACATCTTCAAATAATGGTAGCACCTCACAGTGCAAAAGAATCTCTTATGATGTTCTTCCCACTAATGTCAGCATACCCTGACACGCCTCCCATGGTCAAAGATGTGAAGTACCCTACGGGTAGCTATATATACAGTGTCCCCTCGATATAACACTGAAGTTGGGGTCCATGACATATAACCCCATCCCACCCACCCGCATTATAGTACCCGCCTTATACGATATTACAGGGAAATAACTAAAGTAAAAATGGGATCCACGTCTGACCCCGCGTTATATCTGAATCCACAGTGCATCTGGCCGTGTTATATCGAGGGGACACTGTATATCAGAAATGAATAGTATCCCATGTGTTACACACTATGTCTTCACACATGCAAAAGCAATATCTATGTGGTGACATTCTCAGATGTGTCATGTTAATGTCAAGGATACCTCTAAATTTTAGTATAATTCCAATGGAGGTTGCTAATAGACTTTATCCAAAATATGAGACGATTCTAGCGATTTGATTAGTTGAGGGGAGTCCCATAAAAGGTGCTACACCTTGGTTTGGCCACTGATAACAGTTGTGACCTCATAATGTGACAAAATGATTGTGACGTCATTGCAAAGGCCCCCGACTTGCACGTTAGAAAGGTATTTTTCGGCATGAATATTAGCAAAGACTCTGCGCTAAACTATTACGATTTTGGATAAATTCATTACCAGCATGATTTCCGGGGTGTACGTGTTTTTGTAAGCTGAAATTTCTCGTACACCACTTGACCTTCAGTCTCGGGGCATACAAGAAATTTCAACTCGTAAAAACCTATATAACCTGGAAATCACGCTGGTAACTTATAGTAGGACGTCCTCTAACTGTGCGCATCATATGGAACAACAGCACACTAAACTTATGTTCATTGCAATCAATGTATTAATTAAACCAGAAACATTAACATATGTAGTCAAAAAATATATATTGTATCAGACTTTGCTACGAAAGTGCTTATGGTCTTTGAGAAACGATACCCAGGTTATCATTACCATTATAGTAAATGGGATTCGAACCAGGAACCATTTGTTATGTAGTCGATGGAACACCTTTTTCACTATACTCGTGATCCCACTATGTAGATAACTAAATATTCTTTATATCAAGGTTATTGTGGGCGGGGTAATTGGGAAATTTGAGCCACTCTCAATATGATTTCGCTCATATCATGGCTTTATTTAAAGGCAGTGTACCAGTATGGTATTAAAATGAACACCATTTTTCATGTAAGGACAGGAAATTTACACAGTGACAGTCGCACAACATTGATACCGACATTGACACTGATTGCATGCACAGTGTTTATATATAGTTTGACTACGGATGATCCAACATGCTGGAAAATTGAACATAATGCCAGCTGCTTCACTGAGTGATGTGATGCCTGTGTGACGTGATGCCTGGTGTGTGATGAGATATTACAGGCCCAGAGATCAATTTAAACAACAGCAGTGACGCAACAATAGTATGAAAATGACAAACAAAGCAGTGTGTACAGTATGTGTGTACTCAAACATACGGAAGAAGCGCCCAGCATTTTAAACCCATATTTATTTTAGAAAGCCACCAAAACATTTTAATATGTGAAAAATACCAGTAGAATATAGCTGCGTTTTCTATAGCCAAGCTATTTCAAAGTTAGGATATATTTTCGCCCAACAACTTTTCTTGGCAATTTAATACTAGTATATAGATTTGCAGAGAAAAGTATGGATACATGTATTTTGGTTAGGCAATGTATTACAAGGAATACGAGGAAAATACAAATGGAGACATATACTGCAGAATGAGAAAGCAACTATTACTACAGAAATTAAGGACATGTGCAAGAATTATTTTGCATTAACCAAGAAATAATTCAAAACCTGTGGTTTTAAATTATCATGCTGGGAACTCAATTTAATGAATTTGGAATGAACCCATATGAATGGTAGACTATATATGTATGCTGATAAGTTGCGAATAATATAATGTCATGTCAGACATGTTCTACAAAACTATTATATAATAAATTTCAGGTGGTTTTTGTATTTCAAATAATATAATGGTATTACAGATGACTGAAAACACAGAAAAAAAAGTGAAACAGTTTGTCCACAGGGATAATTTACTTCAACCTTCTCCATTCTGACAGCAACTATACATGCCCTATAAAATTGTGCTTGATAGTTAAGCAGGGAGTGGGCATCCATTCAAGCGCACAATTAAGTATATTTTGGTTGAAAGCCAAACAATGCAATACCTTATCGTGTTCAAATTAAAGGGGGCCCTGGGGGATCATTTGAAAATCTGCAATGTTATCTATGGGACATCCAGAAAATTACAGATTTGATCACCATTTCTGACTGTTATGTATGAAGAAATTATTTTTGTTATCAATTTAAAGGCATACTATCACGGCAGGTTGACCTATATAAAAACAATATTTCTGCGTGAGACGATATATGTTTAATTTATACACCCAGAAGTTGTCATTTACTGATGTACTTATTCCCCAACACGGGATAATTAACAAATAATTCATATTTTATATGAATTACGGTTACGGACCCATAATTATCTTGTCTTCGAAGCATCAGTTGATTTGTGAAGGAATT